>CM060699.1:145498000-145721024 GCA_030686995.1 Artemisia argyi | reverse complement strand
ACCTTTGAAGTCCCATCATTATCGCGAAGCCATTAGAAATTCATAAGCTGAAATTAACTGAAGTCGATACTGAAAAACATGCACTAAAGATTATTCAATGCTACACATGACCGACAAGGTATATAATTATCAAAGTGCAATAAGGTTTCTATGTTGCAGAGCTTTAACTTTTGTATTATTATGCTTAACTGTGTTTAGTGGAAGACCAAAAGGTTTAAGTGGAGCACTGTTTGTCTATTCAGATAAACAAGGTACTTTACAAAGATTATTTACCTTAAAGAATATATGCTTTTAGTCCCATTCATTTCATAACATCATTAGTAGAAACACTCATTCGTACCAATGGAATGTACCTAGCAAAACAACAAGTATAACCAAATTAATCCTAGTCAGCTAAAGTTTATACGTTAAAGGCCAAATTCCACTTTACAGGATGCTGAAAAAGTGTATTTACACACAAACTTTCTATATGTAACGATAACTTTAACTTTTACAAAAAGTTACTGTATAAGCCATTAAGCGAAGTATATAATATGCTGGACCGCAATGAGAATGTGGTCTTTCTATTGTTGATTATCAAACAAAGAACAAACATTTACACCACAAATTCTTTAAAAGAAAATTAGTGAGTAAAAGTTTGGTTGCGAGTCAAGAGATGCTGTTTTGATTTATTTTCAGCCGATCCAGCACATACTTCTCGCCTGTGAGGCACTCCACCAACCCTTCAAGTAGCAGGAATTTATGTTAAAACAAAATCAAGAAAAAAGTACATTCCCTTTGTCCTATATAAATTACAACTTTTGAACAGTCACATGGTTGCGTCTTTAATTATTTGTGGAATGTCTTTAACAACATAGGAATTAAGTAAACCAAAATCAACAATATTCTTAAGGTTGTCATAATGACATCAGGTGCCAAAAGATGTTCATGTGTTGCGTTTATCATGGGATAAAGAAAGTATTAATAAAATAAAAAGGTAAAGGATCATGATTATGAAATGTGACTATTATTTTGATTATACCATTTGTGTAATGTCGACAATCGTGTTGGCCAACTATCAGATCAGTGTCCCAATTGTTGTTAAACTTGTTTATCGTGTCTGGAACATCCCGATTACAAGATCCTACCATCCAGCATCTCGTTTTTGGCAATTTCTTCATCTTCCTTGTTTGCACAACTCCTGAATCAAAAGATGGGACGCAATAAAGATAGTGATCCTTTAAGTTTTGTCACCGTGTTATAGCACAAGTGACAGGTCTCAATGGCCAGTGGCGCAGCTTTTAAGGGGCCGGGGGGGGGGGGGGGGGGGGCGCCCGACCCCCCGAAATTTTTTTTGCGATGTAGGGGTATATAGTTTTCGTGTAGAAAAATTTCGGTATATTCGGTTTCGACCCCCCGAAAATTTCGGTATACCTGAAATATAGCCTTAGGAAGAAAAAAAATTTAGATCCCGACCCCCCACTTAAAAATTCCAAGCTTCGCCACTGTCAATGGCGTTAATGTGAATGAGCAACTATTTAACCCACAACACAAATAACCAACAGAATCATACCAGGTATTTTGCTGCCTGATAGAGCTGCAAGTGCTGCAGATATACTTTCAGGATCTTGAGGTTGAAAATCGAAAACTGATACCTATCAAACAAGAGGAGATTAATTACAAGTTAATCCAAAAGATTTATCAACAATCTAATAATCCAGTGATCGAGTTACTAGAATACAGATAATCTGTTTGACTGTCCTAAAACACTTACAAATTACAATATGATGTTTACGCATATAGATCATAAATTACATGTACTGTTCCTGATGTGAAGTGGTTCGAGCAGATGGCCAACAAGTTTATGGAATAGTGGAATCATGGGTAACGTGGGAAGACGGCCTACTGTATAAAGTTGTCTCTTATACGAGGCCCGCCACATAACCAGAAAAATATCATGGCGGACATGATTTGTTGCAATCAACATGTGGTGGTTTTGGTCCAACTTCTGGGTCCAAATTCCCGCATCTGGTTCCAAATTCAGCTTCTTTTTTTCTTATTAACTCGAAATATAGGTTTTTATCTGTTTATGTTTAATAAGCAGATTGTGTGAAATAACACCAGCCGTTTTTAAAATAAATTCATGCCCGTTATTTACACAAGTATTTATTACTGTTAATCACTTAATCATCAATTTTAAAATTTTGAAAACTGAACTTTTGGCAATTAAGAACTGCCATTAGCCCATTATAATGACCATCATCTGAAAAGTTGATTTTCTGACAACCCCAACCGGCCATGCCAGACCGCCTCATGCCCGATTATATGATAGGTAGATAAAGCTCACCTATTGACCCGTTAAGAATGCGGTCCAACCAATTGAACCAGCCTCACCAAAAAAAAATGATATATCAGGTATTTAGATCTATACTTAAATAGATCGTGGTTCAAACTAGGGAAACAACTAGAGCTACATGAACTAACTTAAGTTATTACACCTTATGCTCTAAGGTTCAAGTTCAATCAACTGAAAATATTTTTTATGGTGGTTGCTGTAATGAACCGAGTGCCAACACGGCGTGGGAAACTGACGGCGCCTGACTCCCCTGCTTAAAATCAGAGTTACAAGGTTTGCCTACAGAAAAATCTGTGCCCAAAACTGCAACCTTGGTGGTTAAGTTGACTTAATATCCTATTAAGATTCCCTTAACTTGTTCACCATATATACATCTCTAGGGTCGTGGCCGTCCCCACAAGCAACAACTTTGGGGCAGCCTTCAGGCGCCTGTCCAGCACAAACCTCCTTGTGGAGCTTGGAAAAGGAGAGCTTATGGAAAGAACTAACATTTCCTGAGGTGCGGTCCTTAGAGGTCACATTGGGTCTAAAATGGACCCTAGGTTAGGGTTGCCCATCGAACCAACCTTTTGTGATCTAGGTTCGTGGATGTAACACAACTATCTTAAACGAGCTAGCCACCTAAAGTCTTTGTGTCATTTACATCTACTGCAGGTTATTGTGCATATGTGTTTGTTAATGGACCAAGTAACAAAGCACAACTTTGTGCCAGTGCCCTACGATAATAAACGAAAGTTCCACGATGGGAGAGCTTTTGGATCGCTTTTCCCAACACATCTTAGGGGTGTTGGGGTGAGCTTAAGTATTCACAAATAGCTCCAAATCTGTAACTTAAGCTAATTTGGCTTGTTCCTCATTAATAAGCTAAAAAGCTTTGAATATAAGCTTTATATGAGCTATTTTGATAATAGAATCACTAAGTACCCAAACACCCCTTTAAATTCCTAAGGGATGTTTGAGATTGCTTATAACCTTTTTTATTTTTTTTTTATTTTTTTTTCACCAAACTAGCATTTTGGCTAGTGTCTGGGATTGCTTAACCCTTAGTTGGGGCTTAGAATTCTCAAGAGCCCCAATGCCATTGAGTCAGTATGGACATTGTCTTCATACACCAGGTCAGGTTAGGTTATTAACGTTTTGCATGCAAGGACGGACCCACATGAGAGCCGAGTGTGCCACGGGCCATACCCGATTTTAAATCACAAAGTGTAAACTTTTTATAAAATATTTAAATATCTCTTTTCTAGGCACGCGCAACCCTCAATTTTAACTAATAAAGTAATAAATTTTTTATAGGCCAACATTATTACTCAAAAAAAAATGTACAGCACCTATCCGAAATTCTGATATGATTAAGATTTAGCCAAACTGCTTAGTTTAATAAACAGAGTTCAACTACCCAATTGCAAAGTGAAATTTACTAATGGCAATGAATCATGCAAACTATTTCAATACAAAAAATCGTATTAACGTAATAAAAATATTGTAAACCTGAGAAGCAGAAGAGGAGGTAGTTAAGACCATGAAATGCTGCAAATCCCAAGAAAGATATAAAGAATACGCAGCTGACATAACTAACTGTGGTGCCCCAGTGCCGGCTCTTAACGGCACTGCTGCCACGTACACGTTATTTGCTCCCGCAGGTGGCTTTATCATCGGATTGGTCACCGGCAAATTCATACCACCCATATTTTATTTTATTTTTTTTGGTTTTTTCTTTTCTTTTTTTATACTCCGTAATTAATAATGAAATGATTGGTTTTTAAACACAGTAGCGTTTTACTTTTCAATGAACAGTAAATTGAGAAAAGTAAATGCAATAATAGTTCCTGCGGTTGATATACGATAACACAAAAAGTCCAAAGAAAAAGTGCAAAAATCCTCCTTGAGGTTTAGCTTTCATTACAAAAACAATCCTTTAGAAACTGAGGATTGTTTGTGCAACAAAAAATTACATAAATAGTGAATGTTAGTTATCTCCCTTTACATAAACCATCCCTAAGTGCAACGTTACCAAGGTTATAAATAGTGCGAGGCGTAGCGTGACGGCATAACCAAGTCTCACGCCTTAGCGGCTAAGTCGAAGTTTTTGTGTTTTTAAGGCGTGGCATAAGGCGGTACAAAATATGAAAATATTTATATATTTATATCATATTTCATATATATCGAATTTTAAAAAAGCGTTGAACACGATGAATAAGGTTAAGAAACTATTCTTACATTTAATTTACTTCATTTAACAGAAAAGAGAGAGAGAGAGAGAGAGTTGAATCAAAAAACCTCGTCACGCCTTAGCGTGTCTTATCGCGTCTTTTCCCGCCTCATCTCACGCCACGACCGGAATCAACGTCTTTGTCTATTTCGTAACGTGCAGGTCACGTCTCATGTCATAACGCGCTTTTTAAAACCGTGAACATTACATATATAGTCCCTGTTAGTAACCCCATTTCTTAAGTTTATAAATTTATACTATTTGTTACCAATGTTTGTTAAGTTATACGTAAAACTTTTAACTTTATGTAATTTGTAGTTAATTAGCTTTAAGTATTAACCGCACTATCAAGTTTTTAGCTTTTTTTAAAGTAATTTATAGTAATTTATTTGCTTAACAATTAACTATATTTTTTTTATTTCTTATAATTTAATTGCATATGTTCAAAACAATTTATATAGTAAAAACTAAAACCGATTTAAAAGAGATATTAGAATAAAGTATATTTTTTCAAGTAAAACCCCACATATTGCAGTGGAGCGCGAGTGAAAAGGTCCTTGTTGTTCAAAAAGTAAAATGATAATAAAAAGAAAAAAGAAAATAGAATGCATAAAATGTGGCAAATAAAACCCTTTAAAGTTAAACACATAAATACTGGAAAACTAAAAATGATGAACGGAAGTTTCAAATATATAATTAGTTTGTAAAGAATCGAGCCTTGTGAGTTTTTATGTAGTTTATGTATGTTTTTGCCAATTTTTCCAATGAGTATATAATTTTGGGACATAAATAGTTAACTCTTAGTTGTTTACTCAAGCACGTTACACATTTAATAAACGAGTCATATATGTTATACAAGTGTAAGTTTTGACACGATTAATAAATTCCTTGTGTTTAGATTGAAATGATTTTGACCCGCCAAAATGAATAAGTTAACCCGCACACAACTCTATTATCACCCTAGTAGAACCAAGACATGAGCTAACAACTTGTTGATGGACCAGTAACATACGCTTGAACAAAAACTCTTTGGTTTCATTGAAAACTTTTCAATGTAAACCACTGACATTCATTCTGACCAACAATCAGGTAATGACGGCACGATTAATGACGGCATCTATGCGACTATATGCAACTTTTTTGCTTCCACTGACATGAATTGATCGATCTGCCATTGTCCATTGAATTCTTTGCCTTGAAGCTGGTATAGATGGAGTTGGTTAATTATCAAGTCGAGTAATTCCACTCAGTTGAAACCGGCCTCTACCCGTACAAAAATATGATCACTAGTCCTTGTATAACTTGACATTTTAACAAGTTGATCGAGGTCGAATTCAGTTGGCCAACTTTATAATCAAAACTGTACTACATCGCAAAAAAAAAAATGCGTATTAACAGAAATATATTTTCATATGTTTGCCCATGTTCGTGAATCATTGCACTCTTAAAATCACGTGTCCATAATAAGTTTACATGATTACGATTTTGTGTTGAGTTCTCGAATACAATAAACATGTATATAATCGACAAAACAAATGCTAAAAGATGGTAATAAATCAAAAAGCTAAGTGATCATTTCTATTTAGAGCACAAGGTGTAGATAGCAAGGTTTGCCTTCCCATTCGGGTCCCATTCCTGCCACATCACCCAACACTTCTTCACAACAAACTCCCTCCTCACCAAACAACAAACCTCAACTTCTTCATTAGAGCCTCACATCTTATACTTTTATTTTTTTATTCATTTCATAAATACTTAAAAATAACACAACATATTAATTTTATTTCATCCAAATTAAAAAGTTACAATACGGAAAAAAAAAACATACGATTTGCGGAAAAAAAAAAAAAAAAAAAAAAAAAAAAAGATACGACACGAAAATAAAGAAACGGATAAATATGATATGCAACATCAATAATTTATAAAGACTTATAATTATCGATGAGTGCTGATTTTTCTTCCCAAACTTGCAAAACTTGTTTTCTGACCATTCTCAATGCGACTTGAAGTTCCAAATCTGTTTCATCATTTCTTAAAAAGGTTTGTACACCGACCATGACTATTGGATGGTCTTGAGCATAGTTGTCAATAGCGAATAGCGATAAATAGCGACGAGCCACCTATATGCTACGTAGCGAATAGCGACCGCTATTTGTGTTTAGCGATAAAATAGTAGCAAAATAAAGATATGTTTTACCATTCAACACATAAACATTTGTAAACATTCAAAACACCAAAATAGCTAAATTAGTCTATTAGGAATATCTAAAATTCTAAATCATCAAATGTCGGCTCCAACTCATCATCATCATCGTCATCATCATCACCAAGGCCATCCACAGTCGGCTCAAAATGTTTATAAGCCCCAACATCATTTTCTTCAGCATCCAAATCACTCACATCTTCATCTTCATCTACTAAGCATCTTCTTTTAGGCCTTGATCGAGATGTGGAGGCCTTGCCACCCTTTTTACGCCCACTGTTACTCCCACTTTTACTTCCACTCGGCCTCCTACTTGCCCTTGTCTCATAAGCTGCCTCACCCGCCCCAGTAGCCTCCGAAACATGACCCCATCTCAAATCTTCACCCTCAAACACCGGGGCATTTGCTTCATCTTCATCGTCGTCCGATTCGTCCCCGTCCTCATCCTCATATTCATCCTCAACCATCATTAACCACTCATTCGGATCTAGTACATGTGCATCATCTAAGACAATCGGGTCAATGGTATCACGCATATCATATCTTCTTCTAAGAGCCCGATTGTACTTGATGTACACAAGATCACTAATCCTTTTCTACTCCAAGCGGCTTCTTTTTTTGGAATGAATATGTTCAAATACACTCCAATTGCGTTTGCACCCGGACGAGCTACAAGTCAAACTAAGCACCTTAACTGCAAACTTTTTTAGTGATGGTGTTGATGCTCCATATTGCATCCACCACTCCGCTGGTGCAAGTTTATCTCTCATTTTCTTAGCAATTAAGCTTCCAAAAATCCCATTAGCATGTTGATAAACCGGGAGCTCAGTATGAATCTGCATTTGCTCTTCCATGGTCAACGAAAACTTCTTAATGCAAGCATGTAAACCACTAATCACCTCAGCACAATTCTCCACCGCCTCTGAATTCTTATAGTACAAACTCTGATTCAAGTAATACCCCGCTGCGTGGAGAGGTCGATGTAACTGACAATTCCACCTTTGATCAATGAGCGGCGCATGGAGTCCAATATATGTGCGGATACTTCGCTTCCACAAGTTCACCAGCCTTAACATTGTTGCTTGCACTATCCGTCACAATTTGAATCACATGATTCGGGCCAACTTTATGGATATAGCGGTCAAACAATTCAAACAGCTTCTCACCTGTGTGAGAATAGCTAGAGGCATCAACCGAATCAATGAACATACTCCCTCGAGGAGTGTTCACTAGAAAGTTGACTAACGCCCTTCCTTTCCGATCTCTCCATCCATCAGCCATCAACGAACACCCGTAGATTAACTTTTCTGCTACATTATCTTCCATGAGCTTTTTGGTATGCTCCAACTCTAGCTTCAACATAGGCACTCGAACTTCATGATAAGTAGGAGGTTTTATACCAGGACCATGTCGAGCAACCGCTTCAAGTGCTGGCCCAAAACTATCATACTTCACTGCATTAAACGATACACCCGCATCATACATCCATCGACAAAACTTTTGCACATATTCCAATCTCAGCTTCTTTTGGACTTGGGCATGTTCTTTACTTCCAACTAAGTGACCGCTTTTGTTCCCCGACGTGGTCGATGGCTTGAACATCGCATCTAACAGGCCTTTCGGTTTTTTATTAGCCATTGAAGATGTGGTTGACATGGGTCTCTTTCCCTTTGATTGGGTAATTTCTTCTTCATCTTCATCTTCTTCTAAATCAACTACATCATCATCAAAATGTGGTCTTCTATTCAGCAATTCTTTTGCTTGCTTTTTCTTTTCAAACTCTTCTTTGAATAAAGTCTTCACTTGGGGGAGAACTCTTGTACATTTCGCAACATCCGCTGAATCACCAGCAAGATGATGTTTTTGCCTTGTAATCCCCCCTGTGGAAACAAAGGAACATAAATTGCACTTCACTTGATTTTTAGTCCCCTCTATCAAATTTGCGTAGGACCACTCTATGTCTTCTTTTCTACCCATTATGTTTACCAACACAGTTTACAAACACAAAGATAATTAGACAATGCAAAGTTGGAATTAGATGATTCAAAGTTGGAATTGGAATATTAGAAGATGGAGAAGTAATTACCTGAGAGTTTGCCGAAGGTGACGGCGGCGGCGGCCTGCCGGAGGTGACGACCGGCAGTGATGAAGATTGAAGATGTGATGATAATAGCGGCTGATGAAGTGATACAATAAACCCTAATTTTGATTTTATACTTAATAGAAAGAACTAAAAAAAAAAAAAAAAAAAAAAAAAAAAAAAAAAATCGATATGACCCCTTCGCTACGTAGCGCGTGATAGCGACCACTATCGTCGCTATTGACAACTATGGTCTTGAGGCAGCTCACGTAACCTTTCGACCTCTGAAACACGAGACTCCCTTTGTCGAATAATACGAGCTATCTCACCTAACAAGTTGTTAATCAACTTAAGTTTATTTTCTTGTTCATTGTGTAATCGGGCAAGTATTCTTGTTTGCACCTCAGCTGGTTGGTTAGCCATAGTGTGTGTGTGGAATTTAGTTTTAGTTGTATGGTAGTTTATGGTTTTTAATTTTCGTTTCTTAGTTCAATGTTGTTATCGCATTTGTAAAATAATTGTATGTTGTTTCAAGTTATTTCAATCATATGTTTAATATAGTTGCATTAGCATTTACACATTACATTCTTACAAAAAAAAACTATCTATTTGAAACTATAAGTACATTTTACTTTCACAAATATAAACATACATTTGAAAAAACATCAAATTATACAACTAATATTCAAAGGAAAAAAAGAAAAAAAGAAAATGGAATGTCATAACTCAGCCTCTTTATGCAGACGAAAAGGAACGCAACGGGGAAGAACGGCAAGGCTCGTTTGGTGTAGTGAAGAGGAACGGCTCGCCGTTGCCTCTTTCACGTCGGACGGCGAGGCTTCCTTCTTCGACTACACCTTGTGCTCTTACTTTTATGTATACATAGTGTTGTCAATTAAAGTTATAGTACTTATATCTCGATAGGTTATATTTCCGTTCTTCATTCGAATTACTTTGTGTAGTTTGTGAGTTCTTAGAGTGTTTTTACTTCTCGAAGAAAAAAATATATAAATAAATAAAAAAAATAAAAAAATAAAATAAAAAAGACCTTAGTGGGAATAGAAAACTGGTAACTTATAAATAAAAAGTTGATATAAACTTTTAGCAACTTATAAAAGCATTACAAGCCACCTTAATTACATCAACATACAATCTTTATTCTTCATAATTATAAAACTAACCCCACCTAGGAACCAAATCTTTTATCACAAAACTAACCTCTAGCCAGCATGCATGTTTCCTTCAATAAAACCATAGTTTCTAACCAATCCATGCTTGCCACGTGGCCAAGGATACCTTTGATTCACAATGACTTGGTCCCAAGTGGAATTTTGCAAACTTATAAATTCAAACTACAAATAGTAACCCATACAAGAAGAAACTTAATCAGCACTTCAGTTTTACTCCTCAACTGCATCAGCTTCTTCTTTCTTCTCATCAGCCTTCTCATCTGGCTCAGCCTCGGGTGCAGGTGCAGTTTCAGGTTCGGCTTTTGTCACCTCTGCTGGCACGGTTTCGGTTACTTCTACTGCAAAAAGATAAAGAAAGAAATTTATCATTGGTGCCACGGTGAAATAGTTACACTTTTTCTTAAACTGGGTGTCTTTTTCAGTGGACAATAAAATTAGGACATCACGACGACTGAATAATGTTAACAATAATATATTATGCATTAAAGATATAATTGTTGTAGTGTTCGAATTTCAAGGTTTACCTTCGGGTTCTTTAGTTTCTTTAGCCTCTTCCTCCACACATGGTTCGGGTGCCACCTTTGCAGGCTGGTCCACTGGCTCCACCTTAGCTTCTTCTTCTAGTACCACCTTAGTTTCAACCTCAGTTGCAAGGACTTCAGGTTCTGATTTTGGTTCCACTTCTAGTTCGGGTTCAGCTTTAGGTTCAACTTCAGGTTTAGGTTCAGGTTCAGGTTCCTGAGCAACCGGTTCCTTAGGAAGTTGATCATCCACTTTTGGTTCAGGTGTAGTTAGTGTTGTTTCTTGATCATGTGTGTTCTTGATGTCCTCCTGATCTTGAAGCTTATCAAATGTTTGCTCATTGATTGTCTCGTCATGCAATGCTGTTGTGGCTGATACAACCTGCATGAAGCCAATAGTAATTAGTTGAATTCATTAAGTTTAAATTTATAATTTGTGACTAAAAGAAGTTACAAAGGGTGATCAATATATAGTTGCTAAACAATTTATATACTGTAAGCAAGAAATGTTTTTATGGTCGATCAAACAAGTACATATTTGTTATAATGGTTGATAGTTGATACATGCATATATAGTACTATTGCCTCTAAAAGATATAAAATCCTTAAATACTTATTTGATGTGATGTTCATATATATATAATCTTAAGTGAAATAATAATGTTACCTGAGCAGTGGCCATTGTGTTATGGATACAAATGCAATGCAAAGTAGTAGAAGAAGAAATAGAAGCAAATGGACTTTGAGGGTGAAGATAAATGGTGGAGTAAGATGAGTTTATATAGAGGTGTGGTTGACTAGTGATAAATCAGTCCATAGGGGGTAATTTGTAATTTACTCCAACCTTGAATTGATTGAAGTCTTGATTTTCCAATTCTGTGTTTTGAAATGTGTAAAAAGATAATTTGCATGAAAAATGTAATCTACATTTATTTTTGGAACAGGGAACAAATTTCTAGAAAAATAAAAATAAAAATACGAGTGGAAATTTTGACACGAAAAAGCTAATGAGTTACCTGAACCACTTTTTAAAATTTATCAAATAGCTTTTAACCTTACTACTTGGCTAGTCGGTATATAAACCTTTTAATTGTTTTATCGAAGTCTAAATTTCTTTTGTAGTACACTACTTTGGTAACTATCTAACATGTTCATCGATTTATAGGTGATAGATTCATAGGCAAGCACAAAACTATATGTATTTGTAAGTCAACTTAATAATGCATAACCAAAAAAATTTACTAGAGTGTAAGTAAATCATGAGTACGTGGATTAAATTGAGCAAATTAAATTAGAGTTATTGATATTAAAAAATATATTTTCGTATCGCAAATGATGAACTTTTTGGTGGGTTCAAAAGGCGTCTATTATGTGCTTTGTGCGGTCGGGAATGAAGGTGACTCGATCCATCAATTTTCGTGACAACAATCATACCATCTCGATTAAACACGTAATAACCTTCTGTAATTTGTAGTAGTATTTTAAAATTGATATTATTCTTTAATTTAATTTCATCATAACATACTTTTCAATTTATGGTGTTAGCTGCCGATCATCTATGCGTACATGGGCGGAAAGAGGTTGAGGGATTACATAACATCACTAATTCTTATGATATGGTGTTAATTTTTATAAAAAGCTTCAACTTTTTCTAAATACATCCTGTATTAAAAAGTTGCATCTCGTGTTTAATTTTCTTAAATGCATTTGGTCAATTTGTATTGTGATTACTTCTCTCCATCCACACACATTTAATCAAGTTATTTAGCATAAGCTTATCTTAATCGTTCTTTCACTTCGTTAATTTGCTGTGACTTCTAACTTGGGCTAGAAACTAAAAAATATGGTTATGTAATTATGTAAACAGATTTTTTATTGAATAATTGACAATTTTTTTGTTCATATGTGCGACTAAAAATAAAGTATTAGGCTACTTCTTTTGCCCTCTCGCTTCTGTGATCCGTTTAATCAGTTCAAGAATAAAGTTAGGTCATCTGACTAATATATGACCAAAAGAAACACATACATCATTCACGTCACTGATAATGTACTAATCACCTTCATATAATTTATGTGGAAGAACGAAAAGAGAAGTTGATGTATAAAAATGACACGTTAATGTTATCTAACTCAGTATTGAGATAGTGTGTCATGTTCTACATGGATGGATCATTGGCATGTTTAGATAAACAACTCATGAATCAGTTTGTAAAAAGTTCATTTATAATCGTTTATATATTAATTGAATGAACATGACAAAATTTTGTGTTCATTTAATTAAATGAACGAATATGAACGTATCCCTCGTTCGTTTATTTACGTCTTGAATGTTTCATTACACTCTCGTTAATATTCATTCGTTTATGTACGTATATGATTCTATGTTTGAATATCGTATAAAATAGGTGTATTGAGACAAACTAACACACAAAGAGGAAATTTTATACATCGTATGTTTTGAATAGGCTATACTTGTTCCTACATGTTACATTTACGTTCGTTCGTTTATCATCATTTAACATCTTAATGAAAGAACACAACGAACATAAACAACTTTTTTTTCTTAATGTACAAACACGAGCAAGAAATTTAGTTCATTTAAATATTCGTATACATTCATTTGTTCTGTTAAACTTAAACGAACGAACACAAATAAACATTTCTCCGTGTTTGTCCGCTTTGTGTACACCCCAGTGTACAACTGTGACACCATTTAGAGGTAACATTTTGTTGTGGCAAGAACTTGTAACAAAAGAAAGGAAATATATGTCAAATAACACAACACGAATTTGGAAAAGTTGCATTCGATGGATGACATGACATGACTGGATTTGAGTTTGGACGGCGATAAAGTGGGTCCCAAAACCAAACTATAAATAATTAGAAATTGAAATGATGACGTGGTGCATTTATTTTGATAGACATGTGAGCTCAGGAATCAAAAGGTGGGACCCAACTCCACATCGGATCATGGTCAGGCCTTGTCATCATCTCCATTTTCACTTTCACCATGCCTTTCAAGTTTCAATCCTAAAGAAACACTTCTTACACTTTACGCAGTATTCTTGAGTTTGTTTTTCAGGAAAAAGGAAATCAAAAGGGAAGAAACATAGTCAAAGCTGTATTCTTGAGTTTTTGTGAAAAGTCTTTGTGATTTTGGTTAACAAAATTTCCGCCCAGATAGAAATAGCTTTTTTTTTTTTTTTTTAGTGAACATCTAGAGAACAGAGCGTTAGAGCACAGGATACCGTTGTGTCATAGAGGTGGTGTCAAAAAGTTTTGTTAAATCACCGATAATTCTTATAGCATGAGATCTTCAACGGCACTAAAAAAACCTCCTCCTCCCTCATACATATGTGGTGCCATAAGCAAAGTGATGTCATTTGGTCCACACATACCCCACTAAATACACAAATACAACAATAAATAAAAGTAATAATAAAAAATAATTCAACCGCGCTGGCTTGACTGGGAAAAATACACACATACCCCTCATACAACTCATGCCGAGACAGTTTGGCACCATATCCGATACCGTGCGCCATTGCTTGGTTTGGGCTAGTAGAATGGCACCACCTTACCAGCCATGCGTACCTCCTTCTCTTAATATAGTCGAGGAAGTGGTCCAAAATCGAATAAAAGTAAAAAGTCAAATTGTTCCGAAATGTATCACACTTATTTTTAAATACTCAATTTTATTTTTCTCAATTTAAAGTATTCAAGTTATTTTTGTCCAATATAAAATTTTTTTCAATTTTTCAAAAAATGCTATCAGCCATATTTTTAGCACAATTGGTTAATTAATACTCCATGTATCGTTGGAACTGATGATTTAAAGTCATTTTGGCTAAAATTATGACCGATAATTGCTTTTGAAAAATCGAAAAAACTTGCGATGCACAAATGATAACCTCGATACCTTAAATTGAAGAAAAAAAAATAAGTATTTAAAATTTAAATCAACCTTAAGTACAATTTTTTTTTTTGTGTGTGATTTAACCAAATAAAAATGACATCGGGTATGCATGTAATGTAAAACTTCATCTTTTCTACATCAAGGATGGTGCTCAAAGGATCAATCTCAAGTCTGAAAAATAATGTTAAGCCTAACTTTAAGTTTCAAGCACGGCATGAGTTGTCATAAATACCGAATCACATGACAACATTAGAATATTAGATAACGGAGTATACTTCTATCGTTAATTAGTAACTGATTTGGTGAATATAAAGTAATCTAATCGCTTAATACGAAGTGCTTGAAATGTCTTGAAAAGATGGTGTTTGTTCAGCCCAAGCTCAAAAGTAGTCAATATCCCAATTAACGATACTAGCTCGTAATGTGATACAAATTTGATTTAAACGAAACGAAGAGTTGCCAACTTTCATAAAGTGAAATTTTGATTTTGGCTTCAGCTTTTACTCAACCTCACCCGAAACAACCTCATGCTTAATCCCAAAATTCTAAAAAGAAAAACAAAAATAAGAGGAACATAACACCTCAATGAATGTAAATTAAAAAGGAGGTGATTTGCACACTCCCTTAATTGATTGGCACACTCTAAATTAGAGTGTGTTGACATTTATACCATCACAGAATGAAAATTTGTAAATTAATGTGAGAGTATAATTGTCAACACACTCTAATTTAAAATGTGTCAATTAATTTGGAGAGTCTGCAAATTACCTCCCAAATTAAAAACTTGCAAGTGTAGGACTATTAGTGGGTGGTACAATAAATATGGTGACTCCAAGTGAGAGTACAAATTTATGACATATCCATTATATTAAAATCTTACATATTTATGAGGAAAAAAAAATCACTTTAGTAACTTAACATTTAGACATGTGATGTTATCACAACATTTTTATAGCTCAAATCTAACTAGTATACATATGGAGGTTGAATGCGTAAAAATTGCAAACGGTCATAGAGAGACCCAATTATACATATACATCTGAGTCAAAAATTCACACTCATCGAGTAAACTAAACATAACCACTCACGAGTGCTTTATTGATAAAAAAAGTTTGCAACTATGACACTAAATGAGTGAATCATCAAGTTCAATTTTTGCTATCTGCAAATAACACTGAAGTAGCCACATTGCACAACACTAAAGTAGCTACACCAACTTAATGAAAATGGATGGTTTATCCTGGCGTATTTGTGGCCATGAGTTCAAAGCCCGTAGATTAATCGGCTAAAAGTTCGGAAACAATAGTTATAAGAAAAAGTTTAAACTAAACACAAAAGAAAAACTTTATTCGAAGTCGAAATATATATTATGTCATTAAATTCACTAGCAATTTGTTTGTCTAAACAAATGCCATCATGTATATGGAAATTTGCTTATGAGTTGATACCATTTTACTCGATGCTAAAATGATAAATAAAAAAGCGGTTAAATATTTTAACATGCAAAATTAATCCGGCAAGTTTGTGGCAGTCAAGTTCCTAGAAGAAAAATGTAGGAGCCAACGTGCCGTTAAGGTTAAACTCAAAAATAGTCATTTGGGTCACTATGCTTGGTTTACTTTTCATGATTCCGGATCAGGAACTTGCTGTTGTGGGCGGTGATACCTAGGCCCACCTTTGTTACCAAGTTTCTTTCTTTTGTGTAATTATGTCAAATCTAAAAGGGAGAATTGCATATATACCCACTAAAACTCAAAAACTTGCATATTTTCCTAAAATACAAGTTTTCAATACATGATGTACAATGCAAGTTAAGCATGGTTTGGGTATATATGCAAATATGCAAGTTTTGGTGGATATATATGCAATTGCCCCAATCTAAAAAATACTCGCAAGTGACTATTTTTACAAAATATTAGACGGTTTAATTTTAACATAAATATATAACTACTACAAAAAGAACCAACTCTAGTAAAACTGATCGGTCTCTCAGTTAAAAGGATGAAGTTACTCAGATAAATAGTACAACACCAGTTAAAAGGATAAAGTAACTCAGATAAATAGTGCAACACCATTATCAAGATGATAATATTTGAACTAATAACCATTTACGATGCACATTCTCCGCCATTAGTCTACCATCATGAGCACTGCCGTTAACAAGACTAAGGGGAGCGGTTACACCTCCTCACCATCCACATCAGCGTCACATCAGTTTTTTCTATGCTCTCACTTCTCCTCACTCCATCTCACCTTTCACCTGATCACATTTTATTAAAATAATCACTTTATACAAATATACTCCATTAAATACCTCACACACACTCACAAACCAAATAAATAATATAAAGTGCATGAAAACGCCATGGTGAGCCAGTCACCATTGTTGCTTGGTTTGAACCGTGACTATGACTTCCATTTTGGTGCTCGCACGTGACCAAGGTATCACCGAGTGAAAGTCACGCTCACTCTGATTAGCCTAAGTACACATATACTTTCATTTACTTATTCACTTCGCAAACAACACATTCATTTTCTCAATTTGATTATTATACTTACATCAGTTATGATGATAATTTATTATTATTATTATTATTATTATTATTATTATTATTATTTTATTTAATTTTTTTTCTTTTCATATTTGGTAGCAAGTGAATGACGAAATTAGATATTACATGTCTAACGTGTCATAATTTTTTTTTTTTTTCCGTCTTCGTTAGTAGTCCTTAGGGCATCCATTATGATAAACCTATTAAAATGTTTATAAAGTTGACAGCTCATGCAATTTCATTAATTTTTAAAGCTTTTTATGTTATAAACTTCATTCCACTATAGATAAAGCTTTTAGAGCATCCACTATGGAAGTTTAAGAATAGGTCTAAACAATTATAAAGAGGTCCAAGAATTTTTATACCATAGTGAGGAACCATTACATGCCTATGTGGCATGAAAAGGTCTAGGATTTTGGAAAGGTCCTAAAAATGTTTATTTCCTTTTCTTTTCAACTATATAATAAATGACATTCAAATGTTGAAGAAATTTTATAAACCTCAAAAGGTTTATCCATAGTAACAATAGGTTCATGACATAAAAAGTTTTAAAAATTAATGACATTATAGGATGTGGCAATTTCATAAACCTTTAATAGGTTCATCCATAGTGGATGCCCTTAGTGGTTTAAAAACTTGTCATCTAATGCAATGTCATTAATTCTTAAACGTATTCAAAATACTAGACCTTTTCATGCCACCTAGACTTGAAATAGTTGCTCACTATGGTGTAAAATTTTTTGGACCTCTTCAAAATTTCTTAGACCTATTTTTAAACCACCATAGTGGATGCTCTTAAACCATAACTTTTGTCTTTGAACTATATAACTTTTGATTTCCATGTTTAAACCATTGTGAACTTTCAATGACCCCCTTTAAATTTTTTCCCTGGTAGCATACATTTTCATTTACCAAATCTTGAATCACCAACCCAACTTTAAAAAAAGTCACGGCTCGTGACCACTTTTTACTATTTTAGCTTATGAGTTTAGTTCATTGTAGATCAACTTTTTCTCAAAGAACGAATCGCATAATCCTCACCATTTATTCTTCTTCATCTAATGGCTCAGATTGACAAAATTATCTTAATATAATATACACAAAGGAGCAAAATAGTCTTTTAATACTACTTGATAACTCACGTGCATAGCACATATCTCACGTATCACTCACTTATACACCATCTTCTCTCTCTCAACAACAGCTTATGAGTTTAGTTCATTGTAGATCAACTTTTTCTCAAAAGATCGAATGGCATGATCCTCACCGTCAGTGGCGAAGCTAGAAAATTTTGAGTGGGGGGTCGGGATCTAAATTTTTTTTTCCTAACGCTATTTTTCGGGTAATATGTTCGGGTCGGTGATTCGATTCGGGTCGGGTAAAAAATTAAATACTATTATTATAAGAAAAAAGTTTCAATCACTAAAAAACTAAACATTTGTCCAAGACAACTAAACATTAAAAAGGAGACAAGCGGTTGGTACCTGGTTCGATTCATTGAAGAAATTAGAGTTCAGCCTTTCGACCTTTAACATAGAAAACAATAAGCCTTGTGTGTTGTTGGAGAATACTCTAACCAATTAGGGAACATACCAAACCAAGCAAATTTAAATCGATGAAGATTATTCTTTGGACCTCTAGGCTTATACTCTTCAAGCTTAGGTTGATACACTCCTAGTTTCTACAATTCTACTAAATCCCTAAATAAAAGACAAGTAGATAATAGATTTAAAGACAACAAACCTGACCAGAAGGGCCGTTGAGGTGGTGGTCGGCCATCGGCGGTGGTCAGTGGTGGCCGGCGAGACTGCAGGAGTGAGGAGCCAGGAGGCAGGAAGGAGGGACTGTGGGAGGAGATGAGGGTCGATTGAGGGAGAGTTTGTAAGTTTGTTCCGTTTTTTTTTTTTTTTTTTTTTTTTTTTTTTTTTTTTTTTTTTAATGGGCTAAGTAAATAAGTAATGATTTTAGTTTGGGTAGATGGACTTATGTAAAATGTAATGGATCAAAGTTTTATTACTTAATGTATACAAAAAGTTTCACAATTAAAATGGGGGGTCGAAACCGAATATACCGAAATTTTTCTACACGAAAACTATATACCCCTACATCGCAAAAAAAATTTCGGGGGGTCGGGCGCCCCTCCCCGCCCCTACATAGCTGCGCCTCTGCTCACCGTTTATTCTTCTTCATCTAATGGCTCATATTGACAAAATCATTTTAATATAATATACACAGAGGGGCAAAATAGCCATTTATGATGACTTGAAAACTCACGTGCATAGCACATATTTTACGTATCACTCACTCATACACCATCTTCTCTCTCTCAACAACTGCTCATTCGTCTCCCGTTATCATCATATTCTTCTCTCATTTGCTATCCATATAACAAACATACACACACACTCATAACACCTCTCAACCACCAAACTGTCGTAAATCGCCCAGAATCATCACATGTATTTGGTTACATCCTAACGAGGATCAAAATTTGGATATTAGAAGTGAAATCGTGAAGGATAAGAACGTTTCTCGTAAAATTTTAACTTGATATTGATGTTTTTTTTTATTATTGCATATTCTATGCCGATTTTGATGTTAATTGAAGTTTTTATTCCTGTTTTTGATAATTCAGGACTTACATTCATTGATGATATATAAGTAGTTAAGTTAGTTAATTAGTATATATGATTATCCGATCACTAAAAATGATCTAATCACTGATTTAACTTTGATTCTATGGTATGTATAATATGTACTATTTGTCGTAAACGACTATGTAACACCCCCATTTTTAAAGTTTGTCACAACGGAAAAGTAATTTGGGTGTTACTGTGAGGATCGAAGTTTTAACCACATAAAATGGTTTAAAAGAAACGTTTTGAAAATTATTTGTCATTTAGATAATAATTTTGATAAAAGATGAACCATTTGATTTAAAATCTTATGAAAAAATATAAAGACTTGTAAAAATGACAAATTTGATTTTTACACCATTTTAATTTATCAGAGTAATAAATGCCCACTCCGTGTCTTGTCCTGCTCCGTTAAATTACCTGAGATACACATGCTTAAAAGTGTCAACACAAAGGTTGGTGAGTTCATAGAGTTTTACGAAAAACCCTTTTATTTTGTTAGATTTTTGGAATATTTGGTATTAATAAAATACAAACAGTAATGAAACAAGTATCGAATATATTTACAAATAACTCATATAAATATTCAATCACATGCAATAAATCATCAATAATCTTAAAATGAGCTGGAAACTCATGATACTAAATCAATCAGATAAACAATTCACGTATGGCCAAACCTATACAGCTGTATCTAAATATATGTTGAATACATATATATTTCCTTTATAGATATTGCACCAAGCCTCATGACACACAAGACGTTAACAGAATGGGTGATCTATCAAATCAATGACAGATTTTGCCCTCGTGTAATAGGTGATTTGCCAATTCCTATTTTTACTCAAATATAGTGTATCACGACTAATGCGGCTAACCAATTGCAATTGGCATTCCGTCAAGCATTAGTGGGATCAGAGGTCAACCCGAAACAGGTTTCGAAGCTGTCCACTATATTCGCGCTCACTTTTCAGTGATTAATGGCTCATGATAGATGGACTATATGGCGATAAGCTAACTTAGGCAATATCAAGGACTAATGGGCTCATTTAGCACATATCATGAAATCAAGTATCGTATCACAGAAATCCATTTGAAAACAGTATCGTTTGAGTATCAGAAATTTAGTTTGAAAATATCATCATTTGAGTATCATAAATTCAGTTTGAAAATATTATCATTTGAGTATCAGAAATTCAGTTTAAAAATATCATCATTTGAGTATCAGAAATTCAGTTTGAAAATATCATCATTTGAGTATCAGAAATTCAGTTTGAAAATATCATCATTTGAGTATCAGAAATTCAATTTGAAAATAGTATCGTTTGAGTATTACAAATTTAGTTCGAAAATAGTATCGTTTGAGTATCACAAATTCAATTTGAATATTTCGCCAGTAACACATTTATATCACATACCACAATAATCGAATTGAGAACATTTTCATATGAATAACAATATTTCAGTCAAATAATTCATCAATAAATATATATTTTACATACCACAATAATCACATTGGAAACATTGATATATTATAAATCACAAATTATATTATTTTAATATCAATTAGAAAATTGATTTGAATCATGTATTTTATTTTATTTCATATACTTATCAAGTTATCAAAGTATATGTAAGCATGTATCTCCCCCAATGAGTTAAAAACAATTATTTGAAATGGGGCTATGACTCACCTGGATTGATTTGGTAATGATGAAAAGTAAAGTAGAACAAGATTTATGGGAACGATTATAGAAGCGTCTTTGATACGGAACCTGATAAATAAATTTATCAGAGAATATAACCAAATACTATTTGGTAAATACGAACGAATAACGAATAAACATTATCCGTTATGACGAATAGATGATGTGAAGTGAAATTATTATGTCATGCATGATATGAAAAATACTTTATTTAAAATATCCATCGTAGTTTTACCTTTTTAAATCGTAAGTAAAAATATTAACTTTTTAAATATCGTTATATATATAGTTAACGTAAAAATAAATAATATATATATAAAACGTAATAAAAATGCATATGACGTGAGGGTTGTAGAACCTCGCAAAAAAAAATTCGTATAATTAACTTCGGTTAATTAAATAAATAATCTCTGTCATTATTGTAATCACCATTTTTACGGGAAAATTTAAAATTTTCTTTGTATATTAAAATGGTCACGATTACGTTATTGCCAAATTCGTCAAACGACAAAACAAGTTCTCGACAAAATTAACAAAATATTAATAATACACTAATACTAATTTATATTTCCTAATCACTAAAATATAACCAAATGGACCTTAATAATTTCCAGCCCAAACACCCTTCTCGTCACTGTTCATCAGCCCACGTCAAATGGCCCAATTCCCTTTTTATTTCAGTTTCCAAATCGAGCAACCTTTGTGTTAGCTAAGGATGCGTGGAGCCCATGTGGGACCCATGGCTATTAATGGGTCTGGATGGGGATATTCTCCCGTATACTAATCATATGGGGATAGACCAAACAAAGGAAGAATGGACCCCACTTATAAAAAAAAATATTAAATAGATGGATCTCACACTTCCTTCAAGTGTTAAAAAAAAAAAGGAAACACCCCCTAAACCTGCTTAACTAAACCTGTACAGTAAGTCCTTGTCGATAGCAGGACTGATACGCGGGATTGCGCCCTCGCAACATGTTTTACCTCTCAAGGGATCTTGAGAAGCTTGCAATCCCCATCAGGCAGTGTACCTGATCGTTGTAGTATAGTATAGTGACAAGTATCGGGGGATTGATCGTTCAAGTTTCAACTCAGGAATAGTGTCGCTAGGATTAGAAAGCCTACTAAACTATTTCTAGAGGTGAGGGATGATTCTTTTTGTATTTTTATATTTTATGAAAGCAAGTAAAATCTCGGGTTTTGAAGAAGTGGATGGAATTAGTTGCTAGTCAACTAACACAATTAACTACAAATGCAATCAAAATAAATAAAAAGAAACGAAAATAAACTAATGTAATTATGTGGTGGAAACAATAATGAGAAAAGATGTGTTTACTTAGATTTCATTACTCCCTAGATATCTTTTACCGGTTGATTAGCTTGTTACAATTGCATGAGTGACGGGTTATATTCCTTAATACTAGTCGTAGGGCCGTGTACAATATTCCCTAACTCTATAAGCTCCTACTTCACTCCTATGTCGAGCCGACTAAAAGCTCCAAACATGGGATCACTAGAATTCACTTATGCATTAAATACAACCAAAAATCGTAGTACACCTCCGATCATGTTTCTTAAGACGTTCAATGATGAGGCGAAAAATGATCCGTTTTTAGGGGGTCATTTAAGCCCGGAATTGAATTTATTTGATCAAATATTGCCATAAATCGTTCCTTTTATGATTTTAGGTACTTTTGGAGTGAATTCTTGAAAAGAAAGCATTTTGGACGTTTTTGGAGCATTAAAGTAAAGAAAACGGCAAAGTCTTAATTTTCCTTGCTGGGAACAGTACCTGACGGTGTCAAGAGCATTTTGATGACGGCGTCAAGAGCAAAAGTGGTGACGGTCCAGTAGAAATGTGACGGCGTCAAAGCATGGCCGTCAAAAGTAAAAGTTGTGACGACCCAGAACAACATTACACATGACAGCGTCAGATCTGGATCTAGGCAATCCGGTTTTATTATGGCGGCGGGTTGACGGCGTCAGAATTTTCTTCTTGACACCGTCACCTTAGGAAATCTATATATAGTCTTTGTAATTTTCATTCTAAAAGAGAGGACAATTTTAGGGGCGAGTTGAATAAACCCTAGCTCGACTTTTACAGTATTTTCAAGGGTTTTCACCCCTTGAAACCTTTCATGTTCAATTAAGATAAGTATCATTTCAATTCATTCAATATGTCTATGTGTTGTTTGAATATATCTTACGCTTGTCTTGATTCTAACATGCTAGGCTAGATCTCTTGTGTGTTTGCTTAGATCTAATGAAACCTAGATGTTGATTATAGGTTGATTGCTTGTTTACAGTTGTAATGGATGAATGATTTCGATGTTAGGCTTAAGAAAACTGGCAGACTTCCATTGTGTGACATGTTTGAACGTCTTAAGAAACATGAACCAATGCGCACTAGGTTTTTATGGTTGTATTTAATGCATGAGCGAATTCTAGTGATCCCATGTTAGGAGCTTCTTGTAGGCTCGACATAGGAGTGAAGTAGGAGCTTATAGAGATGGGGAAGTACGTACGCCACCCCACGATTGGTATTACGGAATATAACCTGTCATCCACGCAACTATAACAAACTATCAATCTGTAAAAGATATCTAGGGAGTAATGAAATTTAAGTAAACACAACTTTCCCATTTATTGTTCACACCACTAGTTTAATTAGTTTAATTTACATTTTTGTTATTTTATTTTGATTGCATCTTTAGTTATTAGGTTAGTTGACTAGCAACTAATTCCGCTCACTCCTCCAAAACCCGAGATTTTTACCTGTTTTCTAAAAAATACAAAAAGAATCATCCCTCACCTCTAGACCTAGTTTTTAGGCTTTCTAATCCTAGCGACACTATTCCTGAGTTGAACGATCAATCCCCCGGTACTTGTCACTAATAATAATAATAATAATAATATAATAATAACAACAATAATAATAATAATAATAATAATAATAATAATAATAATAATAATAATAATAATAATTATTATTATTATTATTATTATTATTATTATTATTATTATTACTATTATTACTATTATTATTATTATTATTTTTAAATTTTAAAATAATAATATTTATTATTTTTATATAATAATTATAATAATGTTTATTATTATTATTTATTTTTATTATTTTAATAATAATAATAATAATATAATAATTAATAATAATTATTTTTATTATTATTATTTTATAATAATAATAATAATAATAATAATCTTTCATAAAAAAAATAATCTTTCATAAAAAATAATAATAATAATAATAATAATAATAATAATAATAATAATAATAATAATAATAATAATTCTGAATTACAACGTAATTCAGAATTTTCTATCCAACATCCTATGTAATATGAATTACCTCATTTGATGTAATTGTAATGGCTGAATTACAATTACAACGCAAACCAAACATCCTACGTAATGTAATCTGAATTACAATTCCTTCTTTTCTGCGAAACAAACAGACTACGTAATGTAATTAAATTACAATTACGTCCAATTACGTCAAATTACGGCGAACCAAACGGCCCCTCATTTTTTTTTGGATTTGCTAAACACAACCCTATGGGTTTTATTTAAGCATTCTAAATTTACAAATATGACAATTAATGAACTCATATTTCATAATTATATACTTTTAGTCATTTTATAATGGTAAATGATGTTAACCATGGAATATTTTGTGTTTATTAAATGTTAATTTTTTGATTACGGAATGCTTAAACAAAACCCATAGGGTTGTGTTTAGCAAAACTTTTTTATTTCTTTCTTTTTTTTGTTCGGTGGTTAGTTTTTAGTGGTGAGTGTTTAGGGCTCTGATTACCATATTAGAGTAGGTTAATTCCCCGTGATCTTTCATTAAACATAAATTGAGTATAAATACACAACTGTGATGGAATAGCAACTTGGGTCAAAAGCCCATACATAGTAAATAGTAAACTGGCTCTGGGTCTAAGTAAATGATGGGCTAAATACTAGTATCTCAATTATTTGACACTTCAATAGCTTATATGCATCCTAAATAGGAAAATGACATTTGACATTTACACGCTCTTCCTTTGGGTGTAATTGAGGCGAGACGAGTCGAGTCGAGCAGGGGCGCAGCTTCTAAGGGGCCGGGGGGGGGGGGGGGGGGGGGGCGGCCGACCCCCCGAAATTTTTTTTGCGATGTAGGGGTATATAGTTTTCGTGTAGAAACAAAATTTTAGATCCCGACCTCCCACTCGAAATTTCCAAGCTTCGCCCCTGGAGTCGAGGCAACATTGTCAAGCTCAACTTGACTCAACTCGACCAAGTATAACTTTCAAGATCAGGCTCGGCTTGACTCGACTCAGTTATTGGTTTTTGAACATAATTAAAAAATTAATAAAGATTACTCGACTTGATACTTTTGAGTCCGACGGGAACCAAATTGCTTACTGAATACGGAAAGTATGTAAATATACACACACAGATGGGTATAAATGTGAAAACACATGATCTCAATAAGGCTCACGAGCTTTACGAGTCAAGTATTTTGATACTAAGAAACTCTACTTGAGTAGCTCAAGATCGAATCAGTCTGTACTCAAGTTGGTTTTGAATATTTTACGACTCGGATCTCAAGTAGCTTGTTAGTTATCTCGTTTCATATACATTCCTAATTTTCCATTCATTTTTACAAGTATGATGATGATATTTTAACAATAATAAGTAGAAATATTGTTTTATAGTCACTCTTGTGTACTGTAGTAAGTATAATTTTACCGTTAATTCAGTTACACATAAAGTTGCCAAAATTCACACCCCCATAAGGCCATAAACCCATCCCTAACCCATAGCCACAGGACTAGTACCCACAATTCGGATCACCACAAACACCTTTCAACCTCCAAATTTTCTTTTTTTCAAACGAAAAAATTTCTGTAACTCTTCTCACATTCCCACATTTCCACATTTTTTGTATTTTCTTGAAATTTCAAACCAACCCATTTCAAGATTCACCAAAATAAACATACCCTTTTGTTGGTTTAATCCATCTTGACATTTTTTTTGTGAATTTCCATGCATGTGGGTTGACCTTTATGGAAAAAAGTCAAATGGGTAGTTTTTGAATTGTGTGTTTGATGTGTGGGCACCACAGAAATGGGGTTTGAAGATAAGGAAAAAAGTGGTGGATATGAAGAGTGTGGTGATGAGAAAGATAAAAATGGGAATGTGAAGAGGAATGAAAGTGAAGATGAAGGTGAAGATGCTGAAGGTAATAAGATTGAGTTGGGTCCTCAACGTACACTCAAGGAACAATTTGAAAAAGATAAGGTATTAGTTATTTATGATTCACATTTCAGTTTTTATAAAATTTGAAGTTATTTATGAAGAATAGCATAATTTACAATGTTGTAGGATGATGAGAGCTTAAGAAAGTGGAAGGAGCAGCTTCTTGGAAATGTTGATATTAATGATGTTGGAGGTATTGTTAGTTTTGCATTGCAATTATCATATGTATGGTACTAATATGTGCCCAAAATGAATGCATATACATGGGCATGTAGTTCAATGGAAATGATCAATGAATGATGCCATAAAGAAATGTTTTGCATTACTTAGGGGAACAATGGTAATTTATTATTGTGATGGTCATCATGTCTCTTTTGGGACATCAAAGGAAAACTTCCATCAAACATATGTTGCGACCGACAAAATGGTCATTTTCCATTGTGACATTCTAAGCAAGAAAATGTGATTTTTTTAATGGAAAATAAATAAATAATGTCTATCAAATTTGATTCCTATCAATGTCTTAAAAGAGAAGATTGTTATATTCATTTTAGATCCAAGGTAGTATCTCTTGTCTGAAGGTATATACTCGTTCGCAACTTGGAGTTTCATGTGTTCATTATGAAAACCATCCCTTTAATTGTAAGGGTATCATAAACATTGGTAAAGCCAAACGGTCTATTCAATAAATTCAGGTTGGCTAGGCCTTAGAATTAATGGTGGACTTGTTAAATCGATTCCTTGGTTTACCATTCGTCTTGATATAGGGGGTTAATGCAGTCGGTTCAGCCAAAATGGGTCAAAATGGCTAGATGTTAGGATGGGCTAAAATGGTTTTGGTTGGTATGATAACTAAAAGTATAAAACTACCATAAAATAGTTCATCCAATTCTTTTAATACAAATTATTAGGAGTTTGTGAAGTGTTGATAGTTGCATACATCTAAGGCCACTTCAAAATTGTTCAACATGTTTGTCACTTTTCATTTTTAGCAACTTTTTTCAGTTCTTCTCTTAGACTCCTAAGAAACTTCCGAGCACATGTGGCATAAACCATGCATGCTTAAAAGTACGGTTTCATTTGGTTTTCAGAATCACTTGAACCAGACGTGAAGATTGTTAGCCTATCAATCTTGTCCCCAGGGCGGTCTGACATTGTTCTTCCCATACCCCAAAGTGGCAAACTTGAAGGCCGTTGGTTTACTCTAAAAGAAGGGTCTCGTTACAGCCTCAGATTCTCCTTTCAAGTCAGCCATAACATCGTTGCAGGCCTTAAGTACACCAACAATGTGTGGAAAACTGGTGTAAAAGGTAAGTCGGTGGTCCAAGGCTTGTTACGCCACATCATGTGGTTGGATGTATAGGTGACTAATTAATAATTTTTCTATTTTTCTTTTCTTGTCAATATTATGTTTGTAGTGGATAGCACGAAAGAAATGCTTGGAACGTTTAGTCCTCAGGCTGAACCCTACACTTATCAGATGCCTGAAGAGACTACCCCTTCTGGCTATTTCGCAAGAGGCTCCTATTCTGCTAAGTCCAAGGTAAATTGAAATTTTAGCTCCTGCTTAGAGGGTGTCTCGGATTTTGCTTATTTAAGTGCTTATTTTTAAGCGTATGAGCGGTGTTTGTGTAAAACTACTTAATTACTTTAGAATAAGCAGGTTAGTTCAGGCTTGTGTTTTAGTAGATAAAATTACTTTCATAGTCAGTCCCAAACACATTCTAAATACTCGCTCTTTTGGTATATATTTTGACTTCTAAGTCAAACCCTCGTTTTAAATCAAAATCGCCACTTTTAACAACTTCTGGATCATGTATGTCGTTTATACAATTTTTGCCCTTTTTGTTTTTGCAGTTTTTAGACGATGACAACAAGGCCTACTTGGATATCAGTTATTCCTTTGACATCCGAAAGGATTGGGCCAACACCGAATAGAAAAAAGACAGATAATTTCATAGTACAACATTAGAAAACCTTAAATAAAAAGGTTAAGGTTTTGGTTTCTTAGTGTGATATGTAGGCAAGTTCAATTGTAGTGTTGATGCCATAAGTGAAGACTCTTTTTTTCGTGTATATATATGATGGGTTAAATATTCAATAAAGATGAAGATTAATGTGACTAATTTTCCCTAATTGTGCTTTGTTTTCCACTTTGTAAATATGGTGTGCAAATTTTGTTACATTGATGTAATGTTTATTATAGTTCTGTGGCTTGTTCTGAAGTTGACCAAGTTAATGTTCTAGATGGGCTCAGTTTATGGTTCAGTTTAGTCATTTAGTAACAGCTTATCTTTTACTCAGAGTCTTGGATTTATATCTTAACACGACTCGCTCAGTTTGTATACATGACATATACGCTAACGTTAATATGTACTCTACTTGTAGAAATATATAATTTGTAGCTGCAATTGTCTTCATGTCTTGCAACAACACCTTGGATTGTTGGTTATATCGATTTCATAATTATGAATCTCGATATTAACAACATATAACTATGTTTTTAGTCTTCTACTCGTAATACCGAATAAAAAAGTACGTTCAACCTTTGTCTTATCTAACATACATAAAGTATCTTACATGCAGACCAACAAGTGAGGTAGTTAGATCAGTAGATTTTCAGTGCATCCTCCTGATCTTGCATGTTCTATTGTTCTTACCCAACGTTTTATTAAACTGATCTTTAAGATTCATTAATTATGTCTTAAACCCCAAATTTCTATGCATTTGCACGTGCTAACCATATGTTTTGTTTATTTTAACTCCTTTATATATTTTAATACTACTTAATTACCTGCCTGATTACTTAAAAGCTAGAAATTGTATAGATATGAAGGCGTGGAAAATTTTGTAGTAGTAGTGTAATACAGTGAATGATAGTACTATATCTGTAGGAGGTGAAACTGATCGAATGGCATTATACGCTTAGCGTTTTTTTTTAAGATGGTGAGTCTTCATTCGTCTCTTTAACGAACAATGCATATCGATTTTGACCATGATTTAGCCAATAAGATGTTGAACTCATTTTGGTGTCAAAACCGGGTAATTTCTTAGCATAGGCATAGATTTGTGCATTTGTGTATGTTGAGGGACTATCAGTGGACAGTGGTATTCAAAACTAAGAAGTTACATTAGTTATACACATATCTTGATGCACATGGTTTGTTTCAAGATTTTGGATGGAAGCCTGTCATATATCATGTTAGTATGTTAGAGTGCAAGATTTGGAAACTTCACTTTTTACGTATAAGTCATTTTCTTAAGATTTGGAAACTTCATGTACTGAAATAAAACTTTATGTTATGGAAGGAGTACGCCACTAATTAATTTGAAAGAGCGAGAACTCAAGTATAATCAATGAACAAAACCATAAGTTTTTCATTGGACGATGAAGGCGATGAAGTCATTAAACTACTGAATGATGCTGATGTTATGTCATTATAACAGTTTACTAAAGCATAAATGATCATCTCCTTCTAGTTACTTTGCTCATTGGTTTATGTACAATTTTACCTGATATTAATATAGTACATCAATAAACAAACATGATAAGATCTGGCTTAACATTATTTAACAGGTCTTGTAAGAAAATGTTGAATAAACAAAGAACTTTACTTCTGATCCTATAATATTATCTTTATCAGATGGAGCTTGCAAACAAACAAGTTTTGATCTATTAATTAGTGCACCTTAACCAGCTCATCCGACCACCCCCACAGTCCCACACCCACCCACTGTCACAGTCTCACTAACTTAACACACCTATTTATATACACTCCAATCTCTACTGAACTGTCTCACTTTCTTCTCTCTTTGAATTCCTAAAAACAAAGGTCAGTTTTACTCCTTTCAATTATCTCAAATGATTAGTGTTATCATATTTACTTAGCATGTTTGTGCCTTTTTTATATACTCTAAGTAGGTTTATGTTCGTATAGATAATGTTAGCTTTTTGTTTACTGATCTTGATCTACTTGTAAACGGGCAAACGGATGTGGGTTTCCGTGATCAGGGGAGGGTGAATCTTTTTTTGACTCAGATGTATGTGGACTCATTGGGTTAATCCTGTGACTGTTTCCGACCCTTCCCTGGATCTACTTGTGTGCCACATTATTTATGAACTAACTGCATTATTTACTATCACTATGAGTCTATGACTAGGTGGTTTTTGTTGATTAACATTAAAATGATTATAATACTATTTGGAAAATCAGAAGTTCTTTACCATACCGTGCATGAAACTAGTTTGGGGTAATATGGTCATTTTCTGATCATTAAGGAGAGCCAGTAAGTTTTACCTTCATGTTTTTGGTTTAAAACATGTTCTCTTTCATTTAAGGGTAATGTTGCAATTTTACTAATTACAAGCGAGCTATACTTCATTAATGTCAAAATGTTATACTATATCAATAGGAAGTGAAACTAGTATTCAATAGGAAGAGCAATTTTATAAATTTTCAGTTCACAAGTATATTATATTTCACTTAGGGCAGGGAGTGGTAATGCCGTTTCGCAATTTCATCCGAGGTGGAAGGATTTCAACGGCGTTATGGCGTTAATGCCAGTCCTAGGTCGAGCACGTTGGTCCTGCGTTTCATTTTGCGTTACCATGGCAACGCAAGTTATGGTGTTAACATGGCAACTCAAGTTATCACTCCCCATTTGTTTTGTTTGTTTTGTTTGTATTTTTCCCAACGCCGTTTCCATTTTTTGTGTTTTTTCATTTGTTTTTTTTTAAGCGGGTCCCAAAAGTGGTGTTATTGGGTGTTATGATTTCCTGATGTTTTTTGGTGTTATGTTATTTGGTGTTAAAGTAATGTGGCGCTGACGTGGCAGTGTTGTTGGTGTTATTTCGTGTTATGACTCCCTCCCCTCTTAGGAATCTTGAGATCTGATTTACACCAAAAAAAAAAAAAAAAAAAGAAAAAAAGAAAAATACTGCTGCACAAGATTCCTATTGTTAGATGTAATATCAATGTGTGTATAAAAAAGGAGTTGACGTGGATCAAGTCATGAAAACAACCCTTTTATTAATAAATACTACATGAGTTGTACATCATTTAATTGCTTTGGCACCCTACACACTAGTTGTTACTTGTTACACTATCTTTTCATGATAACTTGAAATATTCTATACTTGTTTATAGTGCAGGATTTTGAAGAATTCATCCAAGAGAAAATGTATCCCACAAATATTTTCATAAAAATATGTACATTCTTGCTTTTATGTTCTACATTAGCATATGGTCAAGCAGGATATGGAGCAACAACTGATTCAGGCTATGGTTCATCGCTAGCAATTCTTTCATCCCCGACCACCCTACCCTTAACCCCAGCCCCGGCACCGGCACCCTCACCTGACTATGAATACGTGAACCTAACGGGCCTCCTAACCGTTGCAGGCCCATTCTCCACCTTCTTAAAATACCTTGAGACCACTAAACTCATTGAGACGTTACAAGCCCAAGCCAACGACACCGACGAAGGAATAACCCTATTTGTACCAAAAAATAATGCATTCTCTAACCTTAAAAAAGTATCACTTTCGAACCTTACATCAGACCAACTAAAACAATTATGTCTTTTTCATGTTCTGCCACATTACTATTCTTTATCTGATTTTAAGAACCTTAGTGGGTCGGGGCCCATTAACACATTGGCTGGTGGATCATACACTTTGAACTTTACTGATGATTCGGGCACGGTCCATATTGGGTCGGGCTGGACTAAAACAGTTGTTAGTAGCAGTGTCCATGATAAGGATCCAGTGGCAATCTACGAGGTTAATCAAGTGTTGCTTCCCGAAGCAATTTTCGGGACCGATATTCCTCCACCAGCGCCCACTCCAGCACCAATGGTGGCACCAGATGTTGCGCCAGTGGCTGATGGTCCTGAGGTTGCTGATGGTGGAAAAGGAAAAGGCAAAGGAAAAGGTGTTGTGGCAAATTCATCAACACCTTCCTCCTCTTATAGGATAACTGGGCGGAACGCGTGGATGTGGGCGGTCATTGTACCGTTTTTTGGTGGATTATTAGTGTCTTTGTAAGAGGAAGAGTTATTTATGATGTTTTCTTTTTATCATGTTTGTTAAAACTTGATGTTTTTTTGTTAGTTTATGATCATTTAAACCTATTAAGGTTCTTGCAATAATGTGGAATTGTATCAAAGAGATTGCATACACAACCAAAATGATTGAGCCTACCTGATTTTTCATTGCGATTTGCACAAATACACATTTTAATATTTTAGACAAACGTATTTTCCCCATGATGATATCAGTCTTACTGAGCAAAGTTAATAGAGATTACAATGTTTATTTTCACTACCTATGTTTGCTGTGCATTCATGACCCATTGGAAGCATATTTTCAGAACCAAGAGTTAAAACTTATGACTTGTCACCATGGTTTAACTTGCCTTATGTCAATAGTTAATTTTATAATAAAATTTGAATATGAGAATAGGAATTGAATTTGTCAGTGTAACATAGATATTTTATTCATACTACCGAAAAATAAATGCGTGCATCATTTAACCAAGATCGCTTCTTGCAACGATGAATGTTATGAAAATAAAATATATTTTGGTAAACAAAATGCTCACCGTCAATTTTTTTTGATCTCTATGCATATCATCTCAATTTTCACTTAACATCTACTTTCACAAATTTGGAAACAATAAAAATTATGAACATGGCCGACCGGTAATATTCTTTCACAAATAAAATAATAAAGCCTACTGAGAGACCTAATTTTCTTTTTGATTGTAATGGAACATCATCACCGGTGATATTTATATTAACTTGAGAGGACTCAATCATTTACTGTGACTCTTCAAGCAACAACTTTTCTTTATTTATTTTTTGAACATCAAGTTTTCATTTATTTAACACTCTGTTTCCGAGTTTATTTTTTGGAGGGAAAGGGAAAGGTTTGGGATGGTAATAAAAAAAATTGTGTTCCTGAGATTTTTTAGGAGGGGAGAGGAAAGTAAAGGAGAGTAAATTAAATGAAAATTACTCTCCTAATTTACTTCCCAAATTGGGATGAAATAGAGTGTAGTTGATTTTAAAGCTCTAGTTTTGTTACTTCCTTTTATTTTCTTTCCAATTCGGGAACACAAGATAAAAAAATAATTTCGTATTTCTCTCCTCTTTACTTCACTCCTTTTTTCCTCTCCATCTCTCTTCTTTCCGTTGTTGACAGCTTCAAAGTATTTCTCTTCAATCAAGTTCATGTTCGGATAGTTAGGGATTCACGATTTCAGATAGTTAGATTCCACTTCTTATGTAGTCGACGCAAGACATCATGTAGATTTTCAAAAGAGTCACGTGATTTGTGATCTTTCTTCATCTTGTATTTCCCTTTATCAATGCTCAATATCAACGTTAAATTTTTGCAAAAAAATTAAAAAGGTAAAATTTATAAATAAATAAATAAGCATACCCAAAAGAGTTAAATGAAAGCCTATATATTTGAGTATGATTCACAACTTAAATCAATCACAATCAAATAAAATCTTACAAACAACAAAATACTTAGCAAATTCATCAAGTGGGGTTAACTTTAAATAAAAGGCGTGTTTCAAAATACTTGAGATTAACTGTGAGTAAAAAGCGTGTTTCAAAATACTTGAGGTTAACTTTTGCACTTATTAGGTAACATACATGTTATCTACAATGTATGTAGTGTTTTTTTTTATTTTCTTTATATGCATATGATAACTTTGTGTTGTGATTTCATCTCTGATATATAATAGTTTTACTTGTATTAAAAACATGGTTTTAACATACTTTCATGTTCTTCCTAATAAAATACATAAACCAAAGCAACAAAAAGACAAAATACTCAAAAGATGAAAATAACTATTCATCATCTTCTTCCTATTTTTTTCTGTATTCTTCCTCAAAACTCACCAACCATGTATTTCCTCATATATTTTTATTTTTTTTTTATTATTTTTTTTTTGCTTATTTCGTGCATCTTTATGTCCAAAACACGTATAGCACTTTCAGAAACTTATGAAATATCCAGAAACGGCTAAGGATACGGCATGGAAATCCAGAAATGGCTAGGGATACGGCGTGGAAACGTTTCGGGGGTGTTTCCGTTCCCACCCCGTTCCCAAACGGGCACACGGGCTTAATAGGCGTTTCGGTGCATTAGATATGAAAGCACCAAAGAAATGAGTCTTTCGCTTTATCAATTTAATTTTTTTTCAAAAATAAAATAAAATAAAATAAACATACCCAAAAGAGTTATGTGAAAGCTCCAAAGAAATGAGTCTTTTTATCAAATGATAGTTGCAATCAATCGACGAGAATGACCCAAAAACCTAATTTGATCAACACAATCACAAAACTATAACGACCTTAATAATACAACTAACACTATAACGCCTCTAAAAAAGAGGCAACAAATATAATAAGGACCCCATCATCCAACAACCTGAAACGGAGCATGAACTACTTTACCGGAAGGGACAAAATAGACTTATTTATTATTTGGGGCCAAACATGTAAATTGTTTTATGTTAAAATTTTATTTATAAGTGTCGAAGGTATCATGGCGCATACCCCCCCCCCCCCCCGGCCAAATATGACGTGTCACCATTTTTGGCGCCGCCAATGGCATGGCATGATACCGCCCTCTCAGTACAAAGTCCAATGCCAGAAAACTGGCAGACGTCATCTTTCATTTTTGGTTTTAATTGGTTTTTGGTGCTGAGTTTTAATTGGGTATGGTGGAGCCCAAATGGCATGTTATGATGGTAGGGTTATTTTGATGTGTAAGTGTTAATAGTTGGATGCTGAGGTGACATTAAGTTGACATTAAAATTGCGTTTTGACATGTCATGATACCTAGTGATCTAAGAAATAAACTAAAAAATAAGCTTGCAAATTAATTTTTTGGGGCCCACAACCCCACCATGCCCTTGAGAAGCTTCGTCCCTACTAACAACAACAACATACCCAATCCCGTTGGACGGGGTATGAGGAGGTACAATGGTGACGTATCCTACCTTTATCACATAATAAACCCGAAAATAAGAAGATTGCTTCCAAAAAAAATCTACCCATCATCCAACTCCAACCTAAAACAGAAGCCTATAAAATATCACTATTTTTGGTCGTTTCAAATAGAGTATAATGTTTGTTTGACAATTAATGTTTAACTTTTAAGATTTTGTTAAACACTAAAAAAGAATATTAATATTTAAGTTTTCGTCATTGTGGCCTTTGTAACTACATTTACAACTATCTTATCGGATATTTTAAATCACACAAAAAACTATATGTTAAACATAAAGAAAAGCAAACTCCCAAATTTGTAAATCTTGTACGTAAAAGAATTAAAAACCCAGCATAATCAATTTCAAAACGTCACACAACAAACTTAACATTTTTATCTAGTGATATGTAAGTTGTGTCATGAAGTCTTACTATTTTTGAGTATGCCCATCAATAAAAGATTTGTGGGATAAAGTCTCAAAATAGATCTTACGTAAAATTAGTTCTTTATTCTACAATACTATTTCAAATCCTACGTGTCACATACGCCACACGTTCCTACCGCCACATATTATAATTTGTAGAAAAATTGTTTATTAACACTTAAATCAGGACGGAAGTAGTAAAACAATATAAAACAAAGCCCACAATTCTTAAGTCTTACCATTTGTGATATATTTACATACCACTAATTTCATCTTAAAATAACTGTTTACTTTAATATTCCACAAAGTTTAAAGACTTTCCATTAGCTATATTTTAACAAAATTAAACGGTATCATTGCTCTATTAGAATCATTATTAAAACAAAAATTAAACATTTGTTTTAAAACATCATAAAATAAAAATAAAAATATGGACATTATGTTAGCTGTTTGAAAATGAGAAGTTTCCCAAAATAGTATTTTAGGAAACAGAGAGAAAACGTGTTCAAAATAGGTATTTTTTAAAAGTTCTTTACTGAATATAGAAACTTGTTTCCTACTATTATAACTATAATTTAGAGAAATTGAATTTATAGTTTTTCAATTTTTTAAAAATTCTCTGAAAAAAAAAAGTTAATAATTTTGCAGAGGAGTATACGATAAAGGGAAAAGATACTCATGAAACCACTTTCAAAACGTTACGCAAGATGACAAAAGTTTCATACGGAATAATTATTATCTAAAGAACAAACAATGCAATCTCAGCCGACCATTTTTTTGCACTTTTATAAACTTTCGACGAACTTTTTTTTTGAAATTTCTGTTCAGAAAAATCATATGTGATTCGAAACATCACATGTGATTTGACTTGCGAAAAATAACAAATCTTAAGTGATTTTTTGAGCAGAAATTTAACAAATCAAAAAATAACAAATCAGAAGGGATTTTATAAATCACGAAATTTTGAGAAAAAAATTGTCAAAGTATATCAAAAGTGCATATATATATATATATATATATATATATATATATATATATATATATATATATATATATATATATATATATATATATATATATATATATAAGAGTGGAGGGAGTGGGCTCGGCAAACTCTCGGCAAAAATCGGTGATCTTCGGCAACACCGATGCCACCGTTCGGCAAGAATCGGTAAAGCAAAAATTCGGTAACATTTACCGATTCATAAAGTGTTGGTGTTGGTAAATACTTGAGAAGGAAGAGTGATGTGTAAGGTTTTTATTGGGTATTGATGATGTGGAAATTTGGTGAAACTAATGCCACCAAATTGGTGAAAATTGGGGTGAATTGGTGAAGTGTGAGTTGTAAGGTTTTTATTGGGTATTGATGATGTGGAAATTTGACAAAATTTGGTGAACTGGTGACCACTCTCTCCGCCCTAAAGATAATTTAATTTTTATTGCGATAGTGTATTTTTTTTAGCCTAAAGTAAAGATTCAAGGTACTTCGTATTTTCAAAAAAAAGTTAGCAAATAGCGTGTTTTTTTTTTTTTTTTTTTTTTTTTTTTTTTTTTTTCTAGTCACCAAGAAAAAAAATTTTCTTTCTTCCTTCCCCAATAGACACTCTCACTACTATTTTTCAGTATATATTCCACCACCCTCACTTCCACTCCCAAAAAACAAAAAACACACCACAATTCCCCCAAATTCCACAATTCTCTAGGGCTCATAACTCACAACAACTCAAAATGTCTACCTCCTCATCTTCTGAAGATGACGAAGCAATCATAACAAACTCCGTAACAAACTACCACTTCCTAAACCACCACAAAGTCCCTATCACATTCACCGACCTCCCACTCCACCTTCACACAGTCATCGACACGTCATCCGACACGTCGTCCGCTTATCTCCTCGGCACAACCGACAACGGCTTACCGGTTCACATCGAAGTAACCGGTTGGAAATATGACTTGTCGTTCGATTCCCCCGAGGTTTACGTTGCGAAAAAGGCGAAAATAGCGAAAAATAGGGGTAGTGAGGGTGTTAGGTGGATTAGGCTTGTGAAGGCGAGGAGTAGATATGAAGTTGTGGTGAGGAGTGATTTGGTTTTTGTTAAGTTGTTGCATTATTTGAAGTGGTGTTGTGAGGCGACTAGAGATGAGGTTGTTAGTTTTTTGGCGAAGAGCTGCGCGAGGTATAATAAATGGAGTATAGTGTGTTTTATAAGTTATAAGTTGATTAATAATGTGCGTGTTTAGGAGATAGTGTTTGGATGTGCTTATGGTGCTTGAAAATGCGCGTGTTTAGGAACTAGTGTTTGGATTTGCTTATTGTGCTTGAAAATGTGCGTGTTTAGGAGATTTTTGGGTGTTAAATGGTTTGGTGTTGAAGTGAGGTGGCGCTGAGGTGGCATGCATTATTTGGTGTTATGGTGTTATTACACCTAGCGCTCTAAGCTATAAGCTGCTTAAAAATATGTGTGTTTAAGAAGTAGTGTCTGGATTTGTGTATTTTGCCAGAAAATGCGCGTGTTTAGGAACAGTGTTTGGATTTGCTTAAAAATGCGCGTGTTTAGGAATTAGTGTTGGATTTGCTTAAACTGTGCGTGTTTTGGAAATAGTGCTTAGGAGATATTACTTATATTTTGAGAACTTGTGTGAGGTATATAAATATAAGTGTGTTTATAAGATATAAGCCGCTTAAAAAGATACGTGTGTTAGGAAATAGTGTTTGGATTTGCCTGTTTTGCTTAAAATGGGCGCGTTTTGCGTTTAGGAAATTCTAGTGATTAGGAGATTGATACTTATTTGATAAAAACATGTGTGAAGTATAATAACGGCTTGTTTGTTTGAATTTTTTATTAAGTTCTGTCTAGCTATCTTGTGTGTGTAGTAGAAACTGTAAATAATTGTTGTTTGTTTTGTATGCCGGATACGTGTCTCAATCATAATAATCACAAAAAATATCAATGCATTACTATCCACGTTGACTGAGGTATTCGATCTCTAGAACGTCGTTATTCTATCTTTGTTGTTCTTTTATCTCATTATCGACCCGGTTCGTATCAGTTGTGCGTGAAGTAGATACTGTAAATAATTGTTGTTTGTTTTGTATGCCGGATACGTGTCTCAATCATAATAATTATGAAAATATCAATGACTTAATTGAAAAAGCTTAAAAATACGCGCGAATAGGAAATACTAGTGTTTGGATTTGCGTATTTTGTGAAATAGTATTCCAGAAAAATATTTTTTACATTTTATAATGTGTTCTAAAATAGATGAAAAGTTGTTTGAGAAGATTTTGTATATGTTTTAGTGATTTTGATGTGTTAGAGGTTGTTTGGGATTGCGTTTGAATAACTATTTATAAGCTGCTTTAAAATACACGTTATAAGAAATGGTGTTTGGATTTGGTTATTTTGTAAACAAGTATTGAGAAAAATATAATTTACCTTTTGTAATGTGTTTTAACATTTAATGATTGTTAAAAAGTAAGTATGGATAAAGCATAAGCAGTATGGATGACACATATGACATAGCTGTTTTGCTTAAAAAATTAAGCAATCCTTTAGTTAGTTGTTTGTATGTTAGTTTGAGTTGAAGATGTATTTAATTGTGGATTTTGTTTGCAGTTCGAGTGATGTGATTGAGAGTTTGGAGAGTTGGTTGGATGATTATGTGCCGTTGATTCGGAGTGCGATGGAGAATGATAAGGATTTGGCGAATTCTAAGGTTTGTTTATAATATATGGGTTTGGTTTTAGATCTTTGTGAATTGTGAGTTAACTTAGTGGATGTGATATTAAGAAGGTGTATGGGATTGCATTTTGAGGTAGATTATATGATTAATGCATTATTGGCGTGTTCTTAAAGAGAAAAAGCTGTTTCGGAAAAGCTTGTTCGGTCCTGCTTTTTGAAACGCCGTTTTGTAAACACATAATCTGTATTACAAACGCAGTCTCAAACACCTTATGTAGATGTGTTATAATTTTATTGGATTTAGTGTTTGATAGAGTATTACTACGTTACCATTATGGTTACTTGCAATAGGTGATATATATTGAAGAATGTGATAAATGCTATTGAAATGTATTGACACCTGATTTATTGACAGTATCTTATAGCGTTTCTTATGGAAATTGACAATCCTGGAGGAACAGAAATTTTTCATGAGGTAAATAATTATATTTCCGGATATATCTTTCTTGTTGTAATAGCTCATATATTATGTTGCATTGAAGTTTACGGTTCACCTCTTTTGATGTTTGTTAATCGTTTTCTTGTGCATTAAAGGAGAATCAAGCAACAAAGGAGACCAAGGTTATGGTATCTGACGAAGAAGAGGATGATGATGATGATGATGATGATGATGATGATGACGAGGAAGATGATGATGACCAAGTTTGTGCATACTGTGACAATGGCGGCACGGTTCTGCCGTAAGCATATAATTCATTTATATGTTCTTTGGGTAGATTTATTTAAAAGGATGTCATTGATAGTTAGGATGAGTGGAACTTCCGCACCTGCATAAATTCCATGCATTAATATTTGTGTAATGAGTTTGTTACTCAAATTTGCACCCCTTCTCCATATATTGCAGTTGTGAAGGACAATGTATACGATCTTTTCACCCAACCACAGATGCAGGAGTCGACAATGATTGCGAGTCTCTTGGCTTTGAGAATGCAGCTCAATATGAGGTATGAGCCGATCTGTAATGTATTTATCTTTTCATTCGTATCAGGTAGGGCTGAGCATTATAGACCACGGACCTGACCGAACGGAGAAACCGGACTGAACCAGACCGAACATATTTCGGTTTGGTCCTCGGTCCACCCTTTTCCTCATTTTCGGTCCTCGGTCCAGTTCAGTCTTACGCAAAACCGACTATTATGCTTTGTTGGACCGGACCGACCAACGAACCGGACCGACCTGGACATGGACATGGACCGGACATTTCGGTCCAGTCCTCGGTTCGGACTTTTGGACCAAATCGGTTTTCGGTCCGGTCCGGTTTTCAGACCTATCAGCGCAGTATCAGGTTCACTTTTATTTTTAACTTAATCTGTTAATCATCCTTAAATTTGATATGCAGGCAATTCCGCATTTCCTATGCGATAACTGTAAATTCCAGAAACATCAGTGTTTTGCTTGTGGAATGTTGGGCTCCTCTGATAAGTCTACTACTGCTGAGGTTCTATGATAACTAACCTAAACAAATGGAATATTATTTTTTTGAAGTTTTAGGTTTGTTTGTATGTTTACAACTCCTATTATATGGTATGAGATTGTTATTTTTTATGAAACTGCCCACCTGAACATCAATAATCTGCAATCTGTTACTGATTGTGTATAAGACATTAAAATTCAATTTCATCTTATTTGGTTACTTTGATGATCTTTGAGGAATATCTATAACTTGGAAAATATACTTACGATTTTCAAGTACTACCAAATATAAAAAGACTTACCAATGCCTCCCTTGGCTCTTTTAATGATTTAACTGGGACACGTTAGTGGTAGATGTTCAGCTTAAATTCCTTATAAAGCAAAGTACACTATCTGTCTCGTCAACAGCATTGTTGGCTTTAGAAGCCAATACACCTTCTTAAAAACTTTCTTATCCGTTTGGTTTCAATTTGGTCTACAGATTCTAGTCCAGTCTTGGCTCTGTCATCCATTCTTATGACTTTGTGATGTTAAAGATTTCATATATTTAATATTTGCACATGTTGATGTTGACTGAAATAGCGGTCTTGAATTCCCATCGTAGGTCTTCCCTTGTGTTTCTGCAACTTGCGGGCATTTTTATCATCCAGAATGTGTTGCAAAGTTGCTCTATCCATCTGATGAAACCCTGGCCATGAAATTTAAAAGTCAAATAGCTGCAGGAGAATCATTTACTTGTCCTGCTCATAAATGCCATTGCTGTGAACAAGGAGAAGACAAAGATGTCCATGATATGCAATTTGCGGTCTGCAGGCGCTGCCCAAAGTCATATCACCGGAAATGCTTACCTAAGTAATCACCATTTCTTCTATAAAGTTTATATCTTTAATAAATAAACTTATATTATTCGGGCATCCCTATCCTTGGGGGGGTTTATAAAATATTGCAGGGAAATTGCTTTTGAGGACAGTGATGATGGAACTATCATCCAAAGAGCATGGGATTTGCCTAAACGCATCTTGATATATTGCTTGTAAGTATATCATTCCTGGTTTATTCTGATAAGAGGCATAATTTATTATGTACAATGCTTTGACTTGTTAATTGATACATTGCCAGGAAGCACACGATTATTCCAAGCATTGAAACACCAAGAAGAGATCATCTTTTATTTCCTTGTATCACACAGAAAAAAGATCAAGATGGAAGTGAAACAGAAATTATGTCTGAAAGACGGAGCAAAACTTATGGTAACCTTAAAGTAAATGACGAGGTAAAGATGCCAAAGGTGATTGAGAAACCGCATAGCACCGTCACTCGTGGTAATTTTTTAGTAAATGACACGGTAAAGATGCCAAATGTGATTAAGAAACCAAATAGCACCTTCACTTATGGTGATATAACACCAAAGAAAGACAAATCTTCCAACATGCACAAAAAGATATCTTCCTTTGAAGAAAACATATCCAATGTCAGAAAACCAGTGCAGCCTTCTAACATAGTTCGAATTAAGCTGCCAGTCAAAGATATGCAGAGAGATCAACCTTTAATTTCTAAGCCAGTGAAGAAGAGAGTTGTATCTTCACCTCCTAGAGTAGATGCTGACATGAAAACAAGGTATCTGTCTATCTGATGCTGTGATGTCTTATATGATTCCCCATTTAAGTGTATTCACCAGTTTATACAAATTGGATATTCACTCATACACCTTACAATATCATTATATCTTGGTGTATATAGGATTTTAAAATTAATGAAAGATTCCACATCTTCATTTGATTTAGAAGAATTCATAAGGGAGAAGAAAAGGAGATGTACTCATCAAACAGGCACCCCACAGACTGGATTGGATAAGAGCATTACCATGGGCAAGGTGGAAGCTTCTGTAAAGGTGGTAAACCAACCAATCTACATAACAAATGCATAAGCACACAAAAGTTATATATGATTAAACTCGCATGGTGGATTTTTTTGTGTGATTTTTTTCCCTTCACAGGCAGTAGGAAGAGCCTGGCAGATATTGGAGACTGGGGGTAGCATTGAGGATGCAAAAGCTGTTTGTGAACCAAACGTTCTCAATCAGCTTGACAGATGGAAGGTATGGTATACAATTTCACATATACATTTTTTTCTATTTCTTGAGATCCAATTCCTCTACATTAAAGAGGGCCGTGCTACACTTAATGCACTCCAATGGCTTCACTTATTTTATGAATATCTTTTATAATTTGCACCATACATGTTTCTCTAGTTTGCATCCTTCATTTACCGCTAAATATTCCTTACGTATGAATATGTTTGTATTTGAATTCAGTGCCTAATTAAGTTTTCGACAGTTCTTATCATGAAAGGAACTTCCCTCTGATTTGGTATACTAGTATATTGGATCTGTTTCTCTCACTCACTCACTCACTCAATGTATACAGTTTTTTATTTTATTTTATTTTTTATTTATTTATTTTTTTTATTTTTTTTTTGTGAATCACATATTACATTAATGTGTTTAAGAATTCTCAAAGAAACCATTTAGTCCTACTTGCAAATCATATATTTTACTCTTAGCCCAAAATGAATGCAACATTAGTCTACACAAATTATTAAATGGAAATGTTTTGACTTTTAGTCACATCTAAATTCCCCTCAATATGACAATAGTTATCAAATAGAAGAATCTAGTGGATGTGAAACAACATTATCAACATTTGGTAAGTTTACTTGTGGGCTAGGGGGCAATGTTGGATTCAACTTTGCCAAAGAGGGACATTGCAAGAGAGTTTTCACATTTATGTTGACACACAGGTTCTGTTTCGGACATGTAGGATCTTATTCTTTGCAAATTACTTTATCTAATTTTCTATCTGTCGGTATAAAATATCTATATCTAGTTGCTACGCTAGTTTAATCTGTTTGTATAATGAGCTACTTGTAAAATGGCATGTAACGTTCTTGTAGGAAAGTTCCATCTCTTACTTGTACAGTGGTTTAGGTTTAAGTTTCACATACCCTGTCCTTGATAATGTTATAATTTTAAAAGGGTTTGTTTGTGATTTGGTTGCTGCTGATATGCAGAATAAGCTACGTGTCTTTCTAGCCCCTTTTCTCCATGGAACACGCTATACCTCTTTTGGACGTCATTTCACGAAGGTAGACAAGCTAAGAGAGGTACGATCTCTGTGTTCTCTTTTATCATTTTATTGATGATCATATTTGGGAATGTAAATGGATGTTACACCATATAGTTTTTTATAAAAATTTACTTTGATGGATGTACACCAAATGTTCTGAGGAGATAAGATAGATCTTGTTTGTGTTACTAAAACTATATCATTTGTATATTATCTAAAAAAAGCACATCTGACTCTAGATTTATAAGCTGCTATCAGCAATGCTAACCGTGAAGCTTATGACATTGCTTTTAATGTGCAGATAGTTGATAGACTCCATTGGTATGTTCAAGACGGTGATGTGGTACGAAAATTTCAGTTTCTTTTTATCCCTCGCAAATTGTTTCACTAAATTGCATCATAGTTAGTGAACCTCGGATGTTATTGTAGTGTATATTGTGGAGGTGTTTGCATTTTCCTTTTTGTTGTACTACTTATTAACATTAAATAATCTGTTATTAGATAGTAGACTTCTGCTGTGGTTCAAATGACTTCAGTCTCTTAATGAAAGAAAAACTCTACCTCACCGGAAAGAAGTGCTTATTCAGAAACTACGATCTGATTCCACCAAAGGTATTGTAACTTCTTGGTTAATTTCAAGGAAATCTAGAACAATTTTACGTTTACAGTATAATAAAGAGTTAATAATGGTAAAACGACTAAACTTTCACCATGTATGTGGTTTAACTTCTTTCTTTTGGCAATGGTTTTGTCCCTCAACCTTTTTTGGGAAATTATTTTTGAAAAAAAGAATATAGGGACTAAAACGTGACAAGAAAAAATTAAGCAAGTTTAGTAGTTTTTACATTAACCCTATATTAAGATATTATAATTTATGACTACTTTACCATATGAGACTTTGTAAGAAAGTAATTTGTTTGCTATATGGCAAGTACTCTTATTGCATAATTTGCAACTACTGTTAACATCTCAAGTTCGTTCACCTTTTTGCTCAGAACGCATTTCAATTTGAAAAAAGAGACTGGTTTAGTGTCCCTGTGAATGAACTACCTGAAGGTTCTCGTCTGGTACAATACTCAATTCTTTTGGCTCATATGCTTTTGTTACATTTTCTCATAAATATCATTAATCTGTACATCCTAAAAAGGTAATGGGACTAAATCCTCCATTTGGAGTCAACGCATCACTAGCGAACAAATTTATCAACCATGCTCTAACGTTTGAACCAAAGCTCCTTATCCTTATTGTTCCACCAGAAACCAAAAGGTATAACATGAATCATTGCGAGCTTGAATTTTAGTTAATCAACCGCTAATTAACATGTCAACTCATTTATGTTTGCGATAACAGGCTTGACCGGAAAAGGTCTCCATATGATTTAATCTGGCAGGAAAAGAGCATTCTCTCTGGCAAGGTTGTATTATTACTCTAGTTAACATTAATGTCTAAGAAATAGATTTGGCAATATGGGCTGATTGGGTAGAAGGGCAAAACGGGTAATTCTATATGACTTGACACTTGAGTGGGTTGACCCCCTAAACAATTTTCATCCAGAACTTTTACATTTTTAAAATATATATATATATATATATATATATATATATATATATATATATATATATATATATATATATATATATATATAGTGTATCTTTATTTTCAGAACCCTGTTAAGTGCGGGAACTGAGAGAACTCCAATGTTGCATTAGAAAACATGTCTGTTCATATAAAACAGTTATGTTTTCTTACATACACCTTAATACACATATATGCATAATATACATGTTCATATAAAAACCTGTTAAGTGCAATAGATCAATGCAAAATGGTTTTATTTTTAGAACCTTGTTAAGTGCGGGAACTGCGAGAACTCCAATTATACATTAGAAAACATGCATGTTCATATAAAATATGTATGTTTTCTTACATATACCTTAATACGCAGGCATGTTTATTAAAGTGTATGTAAGAAAACATACATGTTTTATATGAACATGCATGTTTTCTAATGCAAAATTAGAGTTCTCGCAGTTCCCGCACTTAACAGAGTTCTGAAAATAAAGGCCCCCTATATATATATATATATATATATATATATATATATATATATATATATATATATATATATATATATGATTAGCATGTCAAATGTGATTGAAAATACTAGAGTAACTTACGTAAATGGTCCTTGAGGTTTGCTCAAAGTTAAAGAGATGGTTCCTCACTCATACTGATTATGGATATATGATAGAAACATTGCTTGCTTTCATATTTTGCAGAATTAGTTACATACTTTCAGAGAGCAAATGTGAAAGCAAACACTATTTCTAGGACCATTTCTGTAATTGGTATTGGCAAGGAACCAATTCTGTTTTTTTTGAGCAAACAACATGGAAATTTTGCGATTTACTTGGAATGTAATATGTAAAAAAAAAAAAAAAAATCAGGAGACATGCATGCACTAAAATGTTCGTTACGGATCATTTTTGACCTCTAGTAGTTCTTGGACCCATTATAGTTTTAACTAATTTTTTGGAGTTCACCAATTTGACGAATTACTGATAATACGCAACCCAAGTAAATTGATAATAATTGTCATCTCTTGTTCTTTTCAGTCATTTTACCTACCTGGATCAGTGGATATTCAAGGCCAACCAATAGAAGACTGGAATAACAAACCACCGCCACTCTCACTCTGGAGTCGACCCGACTGGACTACCAAACACAAAGCAATAGCCAAAGAACGTGGTCACGTGAAGAAAACGTAAAAAAGAAAAAAAATTGACCCGTCTCCTTTTGGGTAATTATTATATGATTGCACTTTCTACAAATACTCACTTGTACCCATCTATAACATTTAGGGAGACCCAACTAGACTCATTTATGTTGGAACATTAAAACCTCGTAGATATTACTTTGGGTGTGTTTGGTAAAAGTAGCCGTGTGAGCAATAACCGCCGCTCACAGCTTCTTAAAGAAGCATCGGAAAAATGAGCATTCCTAAAAAATCGCAAAGCTCACCGCTCCTTTACCAAACGAACAATAAAAATCAAAAAGCTCATTGCTCACCGCTCATCGCTCATCGCCCAAAAAAGCTTCGCGCTAAACATAGCCATTGATCATTATTTATAATGGTAAAAGTCCAGTTATGCACTGAAACGCCATTTAGGCTGGCGTTCCCGTTTGGGAACATGATGGTAACGGACTATGTTGCACGGAAACGCCGTCGTGGTACCGTCTCGGTGCCGTCTCCCGTACCGGAAACGTTTCGGAAACGGGAAACGGCTAGAAACGCCTGGAAACGCGGCGGAAATGTTTTCAGAAAAAAGGAAACGTTTCATGTTGACTGGAAACGCGAGGTGTTGAGCATGAAACGTTTGGGAAACGTTTCTGGGCCTTTTAAACGTGTTTGTGGGCAACTTTGAGAAGGTGGAGCTCGTTCTGTTTGTTAAAATGATGAAGAAGAAAGGAGAACAATGGTTAATAGTAAAAAGGACAATACATAAAAAAGAAAAGAGTATAAAAAAAGAGTTGAAGGTTTAGCTTGTTTTGTAGTACAATCGAGTCACGTGGGTGACAAGGGGTGTCCTCTCTCTTTGTTTTCTTTGTCAATGCACAAGGTTTTTTTTTTTTTTTTTTTTTTTTTTTTTTTTTAAATCTTTTTAGACAGGGTAATTATTTGTCACAGACGTACTTCAATTTTCCAATGTTAACTTTGTTTTTTAAAGTTTGTTAATATAAGTTTTAAAGGTTTTTATGATATGTGTGATTTTACAAAAGAAAGATAATTTGATTTGATAGTTGGTATGATATAAATTAGTTGAACCGCAAGTACATTCGCCTCTTGCCTTTAAAAAATAAAAGTACATTCTCATTTTTCGTATAAAATTACTAAATATAAGGTATTGCGTTAATAATTATATATAAAGTTATATAAAATACACAAAAGTTTCTGGCCGTACTTGTTTCTTGAATTTGGGATATTGACGTTTCTACGTACCCATTTCCGTACCCGTTTCCGTCCCCGTCCCCGTTTCTGTATCCGTCCTCGTGCAACATAGGGAACGGATACGCCGTCGAAACACCACCGAAACGTTTCCAAGGCGTTTCTCGAATCTGAGAAACGTTTCGTATGAAGTATCTTGATCGTTTCTGGATTTCCAATCCGTTTCTGGATTCCCCCACCAGAAAATGTTGTAGTTTAACGTTTTGACTTTTTGAGGTATTTTCTTGATCCACCCCCCCCCCCCCCCCTAAATAATCTGTCGAAAAATCAGTGTTTTAGGATGCAAATCATATTTTGTGTGTTGCAATATAATGAGGTCTTTAAAAACTATGAATTGTAATGGTGGTGAAAAAGATGAAGTGGGTGCACATGAGAAGATAAAGATGACAGAAAAATCAATTTTTGACTTTTACATTGCGTTTTGTTAAGTCACGTGGGGAGATGTACTTTCTATTTAAAAATTTTATATACTCCGTATATCTATATCTACGAGACCTCTTCACCGGAACCTTTCGTTACGGGTTCATAAAGGAAAGGACCTTGCCCCCTTCGACTTTTTCTTTCATCGATTGACTAACTGAAAGGCAAAACCGACATTCAAGGATTGAAGATGTATCCGATCCCAGGTGCTTATTCTTTTTCATATTGAATCTTTTTGTAGAGTAGGCGTTCAAGCCTTTCACAGACAAGTGACATACCTTAGAAAAGAAAGGAGAGACCCTATAGAGGTTTCCGTGATAGTTTGGTCTTTCTTCCAAAAAGAATATCCATTTAGTAGTAGTCGCTTGGAGAGGTAGAGATGAATGCTTGTTCGTTCCCCCTTTCGTTCTGACAGTATCCTTTTAGATTTTTTTTTTTTATTTTTTTTTTCAAACTTATTTTGTGTTTTTAAATTTTGCATTCTCATTTTTAACAAGCAAATTATAACGGGATTAGATATTAGTAAGTTTACAAATGACACATTTTTTTAAGTTGTATATTCGGATTGAAATTTCTTTTAAGTTGTATATTCGGATTGAAAAAATTTTAACTTTTTTATATTTTTTTATTAATGTATCTATGCGATTTCCGTATCTTGAATTTTTGATTTTTTCCGTTTCCCGTTTCCGTATCGTCCCTGTATCCTTTGTCGTTCCCGTTTCGGTGCTAGACTGGGTAAAACCCTAGATACTCTAAACCCGCAGTTCGAGCGGCGAAAAGTCGGACTAGAGTAGTAACGTAGAAAAGAAGAAAAAAAAAACATTAACATAATAAAAACATAACTTTAGTTGACTCGTAACAAAACCTTACCAACGGTCGATAATCGTACCAACAGTCGACTTTAGGGACTGGTATCAACGGCCAACATTAGTCAACTGATAACAAAGCCATACAAAGTTAAGAACAATTGACTAACAAACAAAAAATAAAACAACTATTTTCACTAAACTTTATCAAAAACCCAAAACATATAAATCAACAATCAAAATCAATACGTACTGATCATATTGAAACAAAGGAATTAAATCCTTTTTTCCTTTTGCACGTTCGCCGAGTAAGCAAATGCATATTCGTTCCTTTTTCTTTCTTACGTACTGATGATATTCGTTCGTCTCTTGTTCGCTTGTAGTCTTCAAATAATAAAACGAAAAGAGTAGTTGAGTTTTTTTGTTTGACGGGGTGGCTTAGGTGAGGCGGCTCAACTTAGCCACCTAAGTTTGCGGATCAGATCTGCTCTGATATCATGTTAGAGATTGTAAATCCCGTAGGTATATCTTTATTATTAACCATTATTTATAATGGTCAAACCCTAGATACCTAAACCCGCAAATCGGGCTTGGGCCTATTTATCTTCTAATAATTGGGACATTGGGACAGGTTGTTGGAGATGATTCGAGATGATAACTGTTTAGTTGAGATTCATTTGAAAAATGTAAATGTGACTGATGTCGGTGTTTCTTCGTTATCTAAATGTCATGATTTAATAGCGTTACACATTGAGGGTTATGCTAGATGTGTTAGTTTACAAGTAATTACTAAAAATCGTCAGAATTTAATAAGGTTAGAGGCTTAGAGCTTTGTAGGAATGACACCATAATTGACGTGAAAATGATGTGTATTGCTGAGAAATGTGTTGCTTTGAAGATATTGTGTATTGAGGGGGTGTGGTGGTGTATCTAATAAGGGGATTGAGGCTTTTGCATTGGGTTGTCTGGATTTGGTGGAGATTAGGGTAACAAAGTGTAAAAAGGTAACTCGTGAAATTAAGGATAGGTTAAGAGCGAGTAGGGAGTCTTTGGTGGTTAAATTGGATCCTTGGTTTAAAATTGCGTGCATTGTTGCGAGCGCATTGCGCATGCCATGGAAAAAATGCAACGGGTGTCGTGATGCGAAGTTGTTCCACGATGCACCTTAATGTTGTCGCATCACTTCACAATAGTGTGATGCTCAGATCAAACACAATGAAACTTTGGCTTTAATAAACTACTTGCGAAAGATATAGAGAAAGATAACTACTTTACTTTGAATGTTATTTACTTTTAAAGTTAGTTACTTTTATTATTGGCAATTGACTTTTGACATTGTCGATATTCGCTAAGAATATGTAAGTGACCTATTTGATGTTTAAGCATACTATTAGTATCAATCTATAAGTTACTTATTTGATGTTTAAGCATTACTTGTAGAATAATTTATTAAAAATTACCTTTAAAAAAAAAGTATATTACCTTGCACCACGCACCCGTGAGACGCTAGCAATCGCATCAAGCATTACGCATCGGTCTTTGGGACCCGGAGCACAACGGATCGCAACACGTAATGTGCAAGAGCATGTAGAGGAGGTTCCATCGACAACAAATGATGTGGCTGTCACTCGACATGAGTGTATCTACTAGCTCTACCTCAAGTTGCAATGGTGCACTGTCATCAAACTTTAAGAGTTTAAGGCTCGTGGATCATCATTTTATTGTTATTGTTATTTTTATTTTTAACAAACACTTGAATTAGTAACAACTCTTCTGTTGTTGATCTATATCCGTATTTAGATTCTTATTCAAGAATAATAATACAGAGTAGTGTCTAACTGTCTATCTAGCAGGGCATGATAATTTAACTTATTATACACGTTACTTGATTACTTTTGATAAGTATTAGAGTTATGGTAACTTGGTAAGTCATTTATCTTTCAAGTAGAGACTATTATCTTGTTTGTTTCTTTCATTCTATTTCATTTGGCTTTTGATTTGTTCTCATGTCTATTTGTGTGGAGCTTATCATTAAACCCTTTTTTTCCCCTTAATGTTATATTTAGGGTTGAGCAAACCACTCGAACGGACCAGACCGATCGAGACCGAACCGGACCGGACTGACCACATTCGGTCCTGTCCTCGATCTCGGGTTTTGGGCTAATTTGGTTTTGGTCTTGGTCGGTCCGGTCTGGGATTGAGGTCTATCATCCATTGGGTGTTCATATGTTCATCACCTTTTTTCTTAAGTTTTTCATTTCTTCCAAAATGGGTGGTGTAATTGGACAACATATATGTATATAACTAGGTTTTGAACCCACGCATTGACGCGGGGATTTTGTATACGCAAGTTAGCACAAAAAAAGAGGGGCGAATATAGAGCGATCGAAAAATTACATTTGACATGCTAGTTTTTAAAAAAATAAGTTTCTGTACTCGGGTTGCCTTCCAAGAAAAACGTTTTTTCAACTCTTTGGTGCTAGTCTTGGCAGCTGCATTGCAAAAGAACATATAAATTTGAATCTAACCGAGATTGGCTTTTTGCATGACAAATTGGTATTCCTGAAAATTTACTGGTTATTAGGCATTGTCTTGAACGTTTGTTCCACCCTTTGGTGCTAGTCTTGGCAGCTGCATTGCAAAAGAACACATAAATTCGAATGTTAAAGAAAAAAGTTTCCTAATTGAGATTGGTTTTTTGTATGACAAACTGCCACTCCTTCTGAATTTACGGGTTATTAGGCGTTGTTTTTTATAGCTGATTTAGTTGGCTAATACATATAGTCAGTTTTGCTATTTAGGTACAATGAAGGCAAGGAATCAATTTTGTATAATCAATCAAGAGTAGCCTATTTATTTAATAATTAAAAAAGCAATCCGAAACCAAATTTAGCAAGAACTACTTATTTAATTATTTGTAAATTTACATCTAAACATTATAATACTAACTGGAATGCCTTAAGGTCAGGAATGTATTTTTTAAATTTAGCACAGATTCAAACTTGAAGTCTATATATGGAGAATATGTTTTTGGCAAGTTAATTTTTAGGTGTAAAACACAGTCACTGAAACAACCTGTTGTTTACATCTATGAGTATCACATACCTTGTAAAAAGCACAAATACAATAACTTTTTAAGAAGATATAACAACACTAATAAAGCCCCCATTTAGACCAATAACCTAGCCTACCAATTTTATCATCTGTAATACATACCATGACATAATACTCAGAAGATCAAGACCAGCATACTGGACATGATCGACCAATAGAAAGCTCGATTAACAACCTAACCACTCCGTAATAAAAAAATTTGAACGGCGTTTATCCATGAGTTTTAGTATATAGTATAATATGTCTTAAAAAAAATGTAATAAGTAGAAAACCGTAGACAAATAAGAAATGGCAATCTATATAATATCCCACACAGGCCCTAATTTAGCACCAAATATATCTATTAAATTATGCATTATTAGAAAAAAAAAAAGTAAAAATAAAAAATAAATAAAACTTACAGCAGTTGGAAGAACCAATGAACATAGAACCCGCAACCATAAACCGCTCATCACCCCATCATGTCCTTAGTTTTTTTCCCGCAAGATCTTAAGCTGCATAACGTACAAAGATTATAACAACGAAAAAGATATATAATACTATCAAGAAAACCTGAACAATTAAACCTAAATCAACAAAAAGCATAAAATATCATCTTAAAAAAATTAAAAAAAAATAAAAAAAATACCCAAATTTTTTTCAAACAATAACCCTAACCGATTAACCAATAAACCCATAGCAGAAAGCACAAAACCTAACCAAACTAACTCTAATTAAGGAGATTGAACAACAGAAACTTCAACCAAACAAAACCCACAAAGCAATCAAATAAAATCTACAACAGAAAAATAGAAATGATTAAAAAAAAACAAAATCCACCATCATTTTTCAAATAATCAGAACGGATACAAACCACAAAAAGAACCCTAAATTTTATTAAAAAAAAAAAAACAACTAAAATTACCTGATGAGTGTGTGTGGTTTTTTTTAGATAAACACAATCGTTCCATCTACCAAAACCATATTTTCACCGGCAGCCATCCGGAGTTACTGGTGGCCGGAGTTGTGGTGGTAATTGAATATGGTATGTGTGAAGATTGGTTGATTGCTCGGTGAAATATGCCGTCATCTAACCTTGAATCTGCTATTTGTGAATTTTTGTGGATTTTTCTAAAGTGTGTTTGGTGGAAACCGTTGTTTTCATCACAATTTGTTGAGAAGAAGTTTCAAGAAAAGATAGAGAAGAGATAGACCTAAGATGTTGTGAAATGAATGAAGGTTCTTGAATCTGTGGGAGAAGACCCGGGAAGCAATTTTTTATTATGGTTTTTCTCTGTGTGGCTACAGTAAGTTGCTACAGAAGTTGTGCTTTGACAAATCCTGGTAAATGTTATATTTATAAATTATGACTTCCAAAATGGGTGGTTTAAGTGGACAACATATATGTATGTAATTATGACATCGATTTTATTGACTGCTTCTTCATGCAAAGAACTTGCACCATCTTATTTATGCACGTATTGAACGTAAACATACCCATATGGCCATATACTAGGTTCTAAAAGGTGCGTCATGACGCTGCTAAGCCGCAAGGCGTGACCTCCACATTACAAAATAGGCCTATGGGCTAGGCGTAGCGTGAATTGAGGCGTGGAAAATCGCGAGGGTTGCGCTTTTTTTTAATTCAACTCCGATGAAGAAGGTTTTTTTGAAAGAAATGTAGAAGATTAAATGCAATGATAGTTTGTTGACTTTGTTCCTTATATACAACACTCTTTGTAAATTCGAGAGAGATCTCATATATAAATCAATAAATATTTTCATATTTTGTGCCGTTTTAAGTCACGCCCTAAAAAATGTCGTGGCTTCGCCGTAGCTCCTAAGGCGTGAGACTTAGTCATGCCGTCACGCCACGCCTCACGCTATTTATAACTTTGCCCATATATCATCTCTATGGAATAACACCTAGAAAATGAGCAGGTGATGCTTTTGCAACATTATGTAAATGTTTGTAGCAGTTGACCTGTTTTGGTTTACATCATCAGGCTACTTGTGCCCTTTTAAATGGAGATAATGTCAGTACCCAAGTTGGCTAAATTTGGGGTGAACTACCATAAATTCAGGTCTCAAATTTTGTATCACATGCCATCAAGTGGTATTCCTGTTACTGAATGGATATATGATCATATTAGATTATCATTAATTAATAGGTTAACCATTCTGATGTTATAACATCTGATAGTAGCTACCAAAGAAGTTGAAAATATCAAGAAAATACTAGATTTGAGAGTTTTGAAAGTTAGAAAGAAACCCAAACTTGAGAGACCTGTGCAGAATCATTTACCTTGCTCCCGGTTTGGCAGAACATTGAAAAATATGCCCAATTAAAATGTTTACCTCTTCATATCTTGGCCACTAGCTATTATATATGCAGAAACAGTAGCTTATCTCTTCATATCTTGGCCAAAAATATGTTTTGACTTTTGAGTCAAAGGGTAATGGTGTACTAATAGAGATCACAAGTGAAGTGAGCTCTATTTCATGGTTTGCCTAAATGACTAAATGTTCTAAGTTCTAACTCATGTCAATTAGTACCACATTTTACCAAATACAAGGGCGTCTTTGTAAATTTTCAAATCACAAGTATATTATACTCCTTACTCCACTAATATGAGAATCTTGAGATCTAATGCACAAGATTCCTGTAGTCAAAGTTCATGCCTTTTTGTGCTTATAAAAAGGGAGGTGAATAACATGGCTAAGTTATGAAATATGTTATTTGTACAGATGTAACTTGTAAACAAATATAGTTACTTTGGCCAAGAGAGAATATTGTGTGATTTAAAGAATTGTTGTAATAACTTAGACTGAATTTGACATAGGATTCTAATGCATTGCAGGAACTTGAAGAGATCATTCACAAGAAAGATTACCACCAACTTTTTAATAAAAACATGTACATTCTTGCTTTTATGGTCTACATTAGCATATGGTCAAGCAGGATATGGTTTGATAACTAATGGTGGAGCATATAGATCATCCCCGACCACCCTACCCTTAACCCTGGCACCTTCACCTGACTAAGAATACGTGAACCTAACGGGCCTCCTAACCGTCGCAGGCCCATTCTCCACCTTCTTAAAATACCTTGAGACCACTAAACTCATTGAAACTCTACAAGCCCAAGCCAATGACACCGAAGAAGGAATAACCCTTTTTGTACCAAAAAAATAACGCATTTTCTAACCTTAAAAAAGTGTCACTTTCGAACCTTACATCAGACCAACTAAAATAATTGTGGCTTTTCCATGTCACATTACTATTCGATTTTAAGAACCTTAGTGGGTCAAGGCCCATTAACACATTGGCCGGTGGATCATACACTTTGAATTTTACTAATGATTCGGGCACAGTCCATATTAGGTCAGGGTGGACTAAAACAGTTGTTAGTACTAGTGTCTATAATAAGGACCCAATGGCAATATATGAGGTTAATCAAGTGTTGCTCCCCGAAGCAATTTTTGGGACCGATATTCCTACACCAGCGCCTACTCCGACACCAACGATGGCGCCAGATGTTGTGCAGGTGGATGATGGTCTTGAGGTTGCTGATGGTGGGAAAGGAAAAGGTAAAGGAAACTTGAAAGTCAAAGACATGATTAATAATGGTCAATGGAACTGGCCTTGATAACTGGATTAATGAGTTTCCTGTTCTATCCACTATATCTGTTCCTAACATTTGTCCTAACTCAGAAGATAAATTCATGTGGTACTCAAGCAATGAGAAGACTGATAAGTTCTCTACTAATAAGGCTTGGGCTGATCTAAGACAGGGTGGTACTAATGTGGATTGGTATGATATTGTGTGGTTTTCTAATTGCACTCCCAAACATTCATTCATCATGTGGATGGCAATACAAGGAAGACTGTCTACTCAGGAAAGGTTACATCAATGGTATCCTAATAAAGTGATGAGTTGTCCTCTATGTGAGAAGTGTTTAGATTCTTTAAATCATATATTCTTTGAATTCCAGTATTCTGTAAAGATTTGGAAGTCACTAAAAGATAAAGCAGGCCAAGGTTTACTTCCTGATAAATGGGAAGATATTATCAGTTGTTTAACTAACATGAAGCATAACAAGACTATCATAAGTGTATTGGTTAGAATCATATTGGCTGCATGTGTCTACTTTGTTTGGGCTGAGAGAAACAAGAGATTATTTTCAAATGATAAGATGGATAGTAAAGAGTTGACTGAGAATGTAATTAGTCATGTGAGACTGAAATTGTCAAGCTTGACAGTTAGAAGATCTGCACAGATTCTGGAAGTTAGTAAAAAGTGGGACATTCTGATGAACACTAAAATAGAAAATGATTAGCAGTTTGGGGATTTGGAAAATGATGTATAAGGTTCTGTTGTATAAAGGGGTGTTTGGAAGTGTGGATATCAGAGGTATTTCTTTACATAAAGTACCAATGATCTTTATTTCAAACCATTGCAATGGTAGACACCTTGTATCTTGGAGTTCTAATCAGTATGGTTGTACCTATGATAACCCCTTGATTATTCAATTTGGCCTTGGGAGGAAATTGGATAGTCTAGGTAGGCTAAGTAGGAGGCCTAACTGATATGAATGTACCATAAGGAAGGGTCTATATTGTGGAAGGGTAAATGGTCTAGGAGGATGATGCATGATGAGTGGAATAGAGAGGTGTGCAAGATGAACCTTCTTGGTCCACTCAATGCATCATCACAGGAGGTAATGGTGGTCATCATGGAGGGAGTGTGTTCTCAAACAGTTGAAGCCTTCCATTTGGGAGGGAAATGTAGGCTGTTTGGCAGAGCCCCCCCCCCCCCCCCCCCCAATGGATGGGTTATGGGTGCCTAGTGATGCCTCTCATCATTTCTACCTTGTCCACTGTGGTGGCAGGATGAGTGGTTTGGTAGAATGATTTGAGAGGAAATGTAGCTAGATGGTACGTGCAACTAAAAAGGTGAATTGATAAGTGAGTTTTGAATAAGTAATGAGATGGTATGTTACAAAATGGATTGGACTCTTGAACTGAAAAAGGTTCCTCTGTTTTTCAGTGCATCAGAGTTCAGTGGTGATTGATATATAGGATATGTCTGATATTGGATAAGCTGTGAAGGCTAGTAGTATGTGTTTTGTATTTGTTGATGTTTGTATCAAATTTGGGTGTGTCCAAATCTTGCTTATTCTTATATTGTAAATCTTTGAAAGTTAATATAAAAAGTTCACCTTTTGTACCAAAAAAAGGTAAAGGAAAAGTTGTTGCGGCTAATTCATCAACGCATTCCTCTTCTTATAAGATAACTGGGAGAAACGCGTGGATGATGTTAGAGTTTGACAATCAAATACACGTATTGCGGAAGCTAGGATCAAGTATAACACATAAATATTAACTAAAACATAAATAGTAAACGTACCCGATGCACTTCAATAAACCTTGATTCTTGGACAATTAGATCAATGATAAACCCCTTACCGTTTTGTTTATCGATCTCTTGATAATTACTAAAGTAAGTAATTACCTCGTTCTTGTACACACAAACTACCAACGAATAAAGGTTGTTGCAAGTAAACGAAACACTTAATGTTTTGTACTTAGAAAATCGACCCAAAGATCCCTAGGAGGGGGGGTGGTACGATCGGCCAAGCAAAGAAGAAAGAAAACAAGATTTTTAGGGTTAGTGTGTGTGCACAAAAGATTGTTAAGTCTAACCCCAAGGCCTTGTATTTATACTAGGTGATATCTTGGAGCACAAGAAAGGGTGGATCGACCCTATGGGTTGTGGGTCGACCGGCCATAGCAAACCCAAGGGGTTTCTAGAACCTTCTTGACTCCCAAGTTACACTCAAGTCCTTATCTTTCTTATTTAACGATAGTTAGTCCATACGGTTAACAACTAACGACCGTTTAGTCCATTAAGTGTTATAAATATATATATTTCATACATTTAATAAATATATATATTTATTTACATTATTCTTGTTTGTAAAGTGTGCAATCCCGAGGTCTTGTGTTCGATCCTAGACATTTACCTATTAATGTTTATACGTAACATTTAACAGCTCCCACTCGTATATTCATTAATAGTAAAATGACATTGGTTAGCGTCTTGCAACACTCCAATGCCCCTAGTTCAAACCGAGCTAGGTTTCCTGGAAAAACCTTTAATGATTCATCATTATAATTATCCTTTCATTACTAATACCGCATTAATAAAGATGTGAGTTCCTTTATTAAAATTCTGTTTCTCGTTTCTTTATGATTGAACAAAATTACCAAAACATCTGAACGTATTCCAGATAGACTTTGGGCATGGCCATGCAAACATTTTGTCAACCCTACGAGGGGCCCAGCAGTATTAAACTTCTGAACAAATCAGAAGGATTAAATTCTTTCTTGACTACAAGAATAACCCATGAACTTTGCAACACTTCTGAAAACAATCCTTATGACTCCCTGTTACGGTGAGCGGTAGATTGCTTCACAAAAATGCACTACATCCATGACACTTATCTGGTATCTCAAGTCTGAGGATAACTTTAAATATGATTCTCACATTACATATTAAATCATATTGTTGGGATAAGTCCAATATTCAATTCATCGAATATTATGTGAAATTGGTATGACTACGCATCAATATACTTTCAAGTATATTCTAAAACCAATACTCAAATTTGTCTTAGTTTAATGATATTCCCATATCATTAATCGACAATGGGCATTTAGAATAATAAATTATTCAAGGATCTTAAACATGCAAATATAGGATATATTATTAAGACAATGATAAATAAACATAAAACTTATTTTATTCCATTAAAATAATAATTGTACATTACATCCTTTATCCAAACACTAATCACAAATGGGCATGAAACTTTCAGCTAATCTAAGTCCTACACCTGCAGCATGCTTGTGAAGCTTAGTGCCAGGTAGAGGCTTTGTTAATTGATCCGCCAAGTTATCATCTGTGTGAACTTTGAGCATTTCGATTTCGCCTATTTCGACTTGTTCTCGAACATAGTGATGCTTAATCGGGAAATGTCTGGTGCCTTTCATGATTCCAGGCTCATTGGCAAATGTGATTGCAGCAGAATTGTCACAATACATTTTAATAGGTCTTTGAATCGAAGGCATGACTCCAAGCCCTGAAACAAACTTCCTAATCCAAACAGCTTCCATTGCAGCTTCTGAAGCAGCTATATACTCACTTTCTGTAGCAGACATCGCTAGTACACTCTGCTTTCTGCTCCTCCAATCCACTGCTCCTCCATTAATGACAAAGACATAACCCGTCTGAGACTTCGTATCATCCTTATCACCTTTCCAAGAAGCATCGCAGTAACCTGTAACATCAAGTTCTGCCGATGGATTTCCCCCATAAACCAAAAACATATCCTTAGTTGCCCTAAGGTACTTAAGAATATTCTTAACAGCAGTCCAGTGAGCTACACCTGGATTTTGCTGATATCGACTGGTTAAATTCTGAGCAAACGCTACATCAGGTCTTGTACTTTTCACCGCATACATAATAGATCCCACAGCCGAAGCATAAGGGACTCTCTTCATGCGTTGCACCTCTGCAGGTGTTGAAGCACAAACCTTGTTGCTCAAGCCATGTTGCTCTTGCATTGGCAAATATCCTTTCTTGGAATTTTGCATATTGAATCTCTTCAATATTTTATCAATGTAAGCACTTTGGCTTAATCCAATTAATCGCTGAGATCTATCTCTATATATCTTGATTCCCAGAATAAATGCAGCTTCCCCTAAATCTTTCATAGAAAAACAACTTCCAAGATATTTCTTAACCTTTTGTAAACTTGGAATGTCGTTCCCCATGATCAATATGTCATCGACATATAATATAAGGAAAATTACATTACTCCCACTAACTTTGTGATATACACATGGCTCATCAAGATTTTTAGTGAATCCATACTTTTTAATCTCACCATCAAATCTCTTATTCCATTGTCGTGATGCTTGCTTTAATCCATAAATGGATCTTTTAAGCTTGCATACACGATTTGGAAATTCTGGATTTACATACCCCTCAGGCTGCGCCATATAGATGTCCTCATCTAGGCGACCATTTAAGAAGGCGGTTTTAACATCCATTTGCCAAATCTCATAGTCATAGTAAGCGGCTATGGCTATAAGAATCCTAATTGCCCTTATGTCAGCTACAGGAGAAAAGGTCTCCTCATAGTCAACACCAAAAGTTTGTGTATAGCCTTTAGCTACACAACGGGCCTTATAGGTGTGTACAACGCCATCCATGTCAGTATTTTTCTTGTAGAGCCATTTACTCCCAACTAGTTTGGCACCCGGAGGTAGGTCTACTTCTTCCCAGACATCATTGTCTTCCATGGATTGCATTTCCCCATCCATAGCTTCTTTCCATTTGGCCTTTTCAGGACCATTCATGGCAGCTTTATAACTTGTAGGCTCATCAAGATCACCCAGTATATGCTCATCACTCTCCACATTAAGACATAGACGAGTAGGAGCTTTTACTGGTCTTGTTGACCTACGAATGGGAATCACTTCAACTTCAGGTGGAGGACCTAAGCTTTCAGGTTCTACCGGAAGTTTGTTAGTGTTTTCAGAAGGTTCTACATCTTCTTGACCGTCTTCCAGGTCATATATTCTCCCACTGAATTCTTGAGATATGAGCTCTCTTTCAAGAAAGTCTCCATACCTTGCAACAAATACTTTGTTTTCAGGTGGGTAATAAAAGTAGTATCCCATAGTTTCCTTAGGGTATCCTACGAAGATGCACTTCACAGATCTTTGTTGGAGTTTGTCTGCTGAGTCACGTTTAACATACGCCTCACAACCCCAGACCTTAAGATAAGACAGGTTAGGAGCTTTTCCAGTCCATACCTCATATGGTGTCTTATCAACCTTCTTTGTTGGAACCATATTTAGAATGCGAACCGCAGATTCTAAGGCATAATCCCAAAACGAGAAAGGAAGAGTTGTTAGATTAAACATAGATCATATCATGTCTTGCAATGTACGATTCCTTCTTTCAGATACACCATTTTGTTGTGGAGTATATGGAGAAGTAAGGTGCTGGACAATTCCCTCCTTTGCTAGATAATCTATGAACTCCTGACTCAGGTATTCACCACCTCTATCGGATCGAAGAGCTTTAATCTTCTTTCCAAGTTGCAACTCTACTTCTGCTTTAAACACTTTGAATGTTTCAAATACCTCATGTTTATGTTTAAGTAAATAAACATAACCATAACGGCTGTAATCATCCGTAAATGTTAAGAAGTAGCTAGCACCCCTCCTTGACACATGTCTAAGTGGTCCACACACATCTGTGTGAATAAGACCAAGTAGATCATTCGCCCTTTCAATCCTATTTTTAAAGGGTTTCTTTGTCATCTTCCCAACAATGCAAGATTCGCATTTATCAAATGATTCATCATTGATCTTATTTAAAAGCCCATCATGTTGCAGCTTTTTCATGCGATCTTTGCCAATGTGAGCAAGTCGACAATGCCAAAGATAAGACGAATCCAGACCTTTCTTGATTCTCTTATTGTTGATGCTATACATTGAATTATTTTTAACAAAAGCATTATCATTGTCATTCATATCAATTTCAAATACACCATTCACAGCAATAGCATTAAAATAAAAAACATTATTTAAAGAAACTGAAATTCCATTGCTTGAAATAGTATGCTCAAAACCAAGGTTTAACAAACATGAAAATGAAATTACACCTCTAACAATTGACGGTGCATAATGACAATTATTTAAAGATAGTACTAAGCCCGAAGGCAACACTAAATTAAATACTCCTATAGCTTCAACTCCTGCATGCGCTCCGTTACCAACGTGCAAGAATTGTTGTCCATAGGCCAGCTTTCTCTCAACTCTAAACCCCTGCATGGTATTGCAGATATGAATGCCACATCCAGTATCATATACCCATGAATTCAATTTAGGAGTAAGAGTGAATAATTCAATCATAAAGAACGCACCTGATGAGCTGGGGTTACCAGCATCATTCCCCTGCTTTTTGAGTCGCAAGTCATGAATGTAGAGAGGGCAATTGCGCTTCCAATGGCCCTTTTCATGACAATGGTGACAAGCCTGATCCTTCCTGTTTGGCGGATTCACCTTGTTCTGCTTAGGCTGATGTTGTTTCATCTTGGGTTGAGGTTGATAGGCCATGACCTGCTTGCCTTTATCACCTTTACCTTTGCCTTTGTTCACATGCGATTTCTTCTGGATTCTCCCCCCATGAATTGCCAACACTTGCGGGGTGGGATTCTTGACCTTGGCTGGTAGACTTTTCTCATAATCAACAAGCAATGCGAGTAATTCTGAGACTGTCTTCCCCGAGCAATGCATGTTGAAGTTCTGCACAAAACCAGCAAAATCCTTGTTAAGGGATCTGTTGATCAAGTGCACTTGCACATTCTCGGGGTAACCAAAACCAATTCTGTGAAGTTGATCAAAGGAGTCCTTCATCTCATCCACATAATCGGCTACTGGTTTACCATCACCATGCTTGCAGTTGTGTAGCTTGTCAAGTTCATCATACAATTCAACTGCAGGTGACTTCTCATAAGATTGCCTGAGGTTATCAAGCATATTCTTAGGAGACGAATACTCATACTTCTTTTGTAATTGAGCATTCATGCTAGTGAGCATTAGACAAGCAATCTCATTGTACTTAGCATTAGTCACCTTCCATTCTGCCTTTGCTTCAGGTGTTGCCGTAGCAGCAGGTTCAGCAGGGCATTCCTCGGTCACATAATCCATCTTACCAGACGCCCTCAAGACAATTCTGAGCGAACGGTACCAGTCATTGAAATTCTTTCCAGTGAGTTTCTCTCTCTCAAGATGACTCTTGAAAGCATTAATCACAGTTTGGTTATCGGGTTGAGCCATATCTACAGATAAAGTTCAAATATTAGTATTTTCGATAATCAATATCTTCAAGAAAATAAAATACCCAAGGCTATATTCATATAACCAACTAATTTTCTTGAAAATCTAGGATCTAACTTTACATAGTTTCACCACACCAGTTGATCTGCTAGTGGTAAAAGTACAAAAGATAGTAATCTGTCGAACAATAATTGGCAAACAAGATTTCCAATTCCTAGATCATTATGGGATTTACATCAAATTGATTCATCAATTTGCCTTTGTAAGCATGTTTTATCCCATCTCATGCCTTAAGTTCTAGGTCTCACGCACAACTTAATTAAGTCGTCTACCTTAGAAACTGTAAAATTACAATTATGGTCTCACGCGTTAAAAGAATTTTACCTTGTTATAGTAATTTAGCCTAGGTCTCACGTTTACTAAATTAAAATTCCAAGTGTTTCTTATAGATAGATGGCACGTAACTTAAATTTTAAGGGTATCAATTTTTGATATGTCAATCAAAATTATGTACAAAGATGCATGCACTCATCTTTATAACATAAGTTTTCATAAAAACTTTTTATGTCCGATTCCTGAAATTAATACACAAAGTTTTACTTGAGGTTTATGCCAAAACCCTAAGATGACTTTCTACAACATATAATTTTAAAAGTAATTCGTTTAAGATATATTCAAGATTGTGACAACCAAGGCAGACTCTTAGGCTCTTTTCTAAGCCTTCAAATCACGGTTATGAATATCATCTTAAAAGACTTAATTTTAACACCATATTTGCACAAAACATCATTCAAGCAAAAGTTTATGGATTCAATCTCAAAATAGTAATAAAGTTTGAATAATGCTAGTCTCGACTGGGAGCTGATTACCGTGCGAATCGGACCACGATTGTCATAAGACCATTGCAAGATTCTTACTTTATCACTTTAGGGTTTCACAATTATTAGTCCGTTTTAATTTTCTTTATGAAAACACCCTTTTATTGCTTACATCAAGTCCAACTAAAAACAATAAAACAAGTTGCAAAGAAAATCAAACAAACAATAATAATATAAGTGAAACAATTAGCCACATGCAAACCGTTTTAGAAAATATCCTAATAAAATCAATTCTAGGTATAATAACGCATGTAATCAACTAAGGCCTTCACCTCTTAATGGAGGTGAGCCACATACATTGACGAATCAATTGCGTAGGCCAAAGCTAAAAACACACCACATAGCATATAAAGTTGATTTTAATATATATTGGAGTCTTCCCCAATTTAAGATCTATCTAAATATGTGACAACAAAACAAGATCCATGACAAACATGCATGTAAGTCACGGATTAAAACCTAACAATTAGCAATTAGGTCACAAGATACGTTCAATTAACCGGTTAATGACCTAGGGTTTCTAGTGATTACACATAATCAATAAAACCACAAAACCCTAATTAGGGTTTCATGGGAAAATCGACCCCCCCCCCCAAAATTAGGGTTAGGGTTTCGAAATTTTTAGAAAAAAAAAAAAATAGGAAAAACCCTAGATCAAAAAAAACATGTATCTAAAACAATTAAAGATCCGGTTTTTATTACGTTTTAGTAATCAATTACATGTTATACATGGCTCGTGATGCCACTGTTAGAGTTTGACAATCAAATACACGTATTGCGGAAGCTAGGATCAAGTATAACACATAAATATTAACTAAAACATAAATAGTAAACGTACCCGATGCACTTCAATAAACCTTGATTCTTGGACAATTAGATCAATGATAAACCCCTTACCGTTTTGTTTATCGATCTCTTGATAATTACTAAAGTAAGTAATTACCTCGTTCTTGTACACACAAACTACCAACGAATAAAGGTTGTTGCAAGTAAACGAAACACTTAATGTTTTGTACTTAGAAAATCGACCCAAAGATCCCTAGGAGGGGGGGGGGGTACGATCGGCCAAGCAAAGAAGAAAGAAAACAAGATTTTTAGGGTTAGTGTGTGTGCACAAAAGATTGTTAAGTCTAACCCCAAGGCCTTGTATTTATACTAGGTGATATCTTGGAGCACAAGAAAGGGTGGATCGACCTTATGGGTTGTGGGTCGACCGGCCATAGCAAACCCAAGGGGTTTCTAGAACCTTCTTGACTCCCAAGTTACACTCAAGTCCTTATCTTTCTTATTTAACGATAGTTAGTCCATACGGTTAACAACTAACGACCGTTTAGTCCATTAAGTGTTATAAATATATATATTTCATACATTTAATAAATATATATATTTATTTACATTATTCTTGTTTGTAAAGTGTGCAATCCCGAGGTCTCGTGTTCGATCCTAGACATTTACCTATTAATGTTTATACGTAACATTTAACAGATGAGGGCGGTTATTGTACAACTTCTTGGTGGATTATTAGTGGTTTTGTAAGACGAAGAGTAATTTATGATGTTTTTTGATCATGTTTTTTAAAACCTTTTATTTTTATTTTTATTTTTATTTATTTATTTATTTATTTTTATGACCATTTTAAGCTATTTGGTTCTTGTAATAACGTGGATTTGTATCAAAGAGATTGCAAGCATAACAAAAATGAATGGACCTACCTCTTTTCATGCGATATGCAAGAACAAAAATGAATCAAGATTTTTTCATTGCGATTTGCACAAATACACATTTTGAGATTTCAAACAAACGTATGTTCCTCATGATGATTTGAGTCTTGCTTAGCAAAGTAAATATAGACTGCAATGTTGAAACAATGTCAATGAATCAAAGTCTCAACTAACTGTACACTACTAGTACTACCTATGTTGTGCATTTATAACCCACTGGAACCATATTTTCAGAACCAAGAGTTAAAGCTTATGACTTGTCACCATGGTTTAACTTTGCCCTATGTCAGTAACGAATTTTAATAATAAAATTTGAATATGAGAATAGGAATTGATGTCAGTGTAACAAAGAAATTTTATTCATAATACTGAAAATTAAATGCGTGCATCATCTCAATTTTCACTTAGCATCTACTTTCACGAATTTGGAAACAATAAAAATTAGCAAATGGGTGAAACATGTCTTTTCTGAACTCCCTTGTCCAATGGAATCAAGTTTCTTGGACTTGCCACCCGTATTTACTCGATGCGCAGTGTGTTGTCTCGTCAACCACGTTATTGTTGAAAGAGCTCAAAGACAATTAGCTTTTTATTTCACCCTCTCGTGATACAATCATTACTCCCCTCACTTCTACATCAATATCACATCTTCATTTAGAGAAAAAAAAAAAAAAAAAAAAAAAAAAAAAATCATACCGAGAAACAATTATGGATCGTGGCAACAAAAATAGAGATCTTAGAAAAAGTGGTCGTGAATCTAGAGGTGGATTGAGAGGCGCAATTCGTCCTCGAATTCAATCACAACCCGGTTACGAATCATCTTCTTCACAACCCGGTTACCACCTACAAATGTACCCTCAATCTCCACCATTTTTCTTCGCAGCTCCATCATGTCAATCGAGAGGAAAAAAAATGTGAATTCTGAAGATTCAAGCTGTATTTCGATGCGTGATACCCTTGCAAGTTACACGGCCGAAAAGAAAAGTTTAATACTTGCGCAGTTGGAGGTGCAAAAGAAAAAAGACGAAGAATATTTCAACTTTATTAATGGGGAGGTCTACAATCGTGACATGAAATTCGTTATGGAACCGCACGACAATATCCCGGACCCGGCTTTTAAGCAATTCGTCATCACACGGAAACGCTAAATATGCTCCAAATACGGGTGGCCGTATAGTTTGTAGGATTTATTGTTTTTAAGTTTAGTTTTAATGGAATTTTAGTTATTTTATGTTTTTTAAAATTATTATGTAATGTTTTTTTTAAGTTTTAATGGAATTTTAGGTTTTTTTTTTTTTTTTTTTTTTTTTTTTTTTTTTTTTTAATAATTTTAATGGAATTTAAAAAAGAAAAAAGAAAAAAAAAATAAGTGAAGGGTGAGTGAAGTGTTGCCAGCAAAAATATGGGTGAGTAATGGAAAAAATGAGTGAATGATGTGGCATAAGAGAATTAGTTGTGAGTGAGTGATAGGAGAGAGAATAGGTGAATCACTCCCTCCCCCCTTATAAAATACCTCTCACACACACAAACACAATAAATAGAATGGTGAGGGTGGTCAACACTTCCTCTTCTTTTTTCCTTGGGTCACACGTGAGGGGAGGTTTTAATGGTGGTAGCGCGTGAATGGAGAGGCGACCCTCCATTGTATCTAGTCTCATGAAGATGATGACCACAATCAAAGATGCTAGTACATCTCGTAAACTATATATTGTGACCCTTGAAGTAACAAGTTTTCATATATTAAAAAAAGCAATATCAATGGTGGTTAGTCTCATTTTAGTTGTTGACGGCTTCAAAGTATGTCTCTTCGTTCAAGTTCATGTTGGGATAGTTAATGATTCATGCTTTCAAATAGTTAGATTCCACTTCTTATTCAGTCAATTTAAGATATTATGTAGATTTTCAAAAGAAAGTCACTTGATTTGTAATTTATGTATCTTGTATTTCCCTTTATCAATGCTCGATATCAATGCCAATTTTTCTTTCAAAAAAGAAAAAAAAATGGTTACGTGAAAGCACCAAATAAATGAAACTTTTTATAAACTAATAGTCGCGATCAATCGACTAGAATGACCCAAAAACCTAAGTTTGATCAAAACTATAAACAATCATAACACTACAACCACTCTAGAAAATATGCAACAAATATAAAAAGGACCCCATCATCCAATGATGACAAGTTGACAACAACATTCACATCTCGCACAAGCAGTAGAATGTTGGGGGTAGGGGTGTGCATCGGGCCGGAACCCGACCCGTCCCGACGAAGCCCGAATCCCGACAAGCTTGAAAATCCTAACCGAATTCCGACCCGAGTCTTGCCCGAATCGTCCCGAATCCCGTCCCGAGTCCCGAAACGAAACTGATTTGTATGGTTTTTCTTTGTAATCCCGATTTCGTCCCGACTCCCGACCCGACCCGAATCCCGACAAGCTGAAAAACCCAAACCGAGTCCCGACCCGAGTATGGTCGGTTCGGGATTCAGGACGATTCGGGACGTCAGGATCAGGACGGTTTACGGGTGTCGATCAGGTTTTGCTCAATCCTAGTTGGCGGATCCAACCCCTATCCTATGATAAACTTGAAAGTAGGGAGATTACTTCTAAAAAAAAAACCTTTAGCAAAACCCCAAACCAAAACAAAAACCATTAAAATATCACTATTTTTTGTCGTTTCAACAAAGAGTATAATTTTTGTTTGACAATTAACGTTTAATTTTTAAGATTTTGTTAAACCCTAACAAAAGAAATATTAACATTGTGTTTTAGTACAATTATTTTATGAGTCGAGTTATTCTACAAACCAAACATTCCTCACATACTAAGGGACTCATCCCCACCATCCATCTAAAAAGGAAATCAATAGTTGAGATTAAAAGCATTTTAATATTTCACTCATTTTTTATAATTTAAATATCTCTTAAACCGTTAATCGTTAAGCGAAAATAATTACACCATCGCGACGGGCATTTAATTATCTTTCTATAGACGGACACTTTAATATACTTTTGAAAAAAAAAAAAAAAAAAAATCGTTTTTTTTCACGTTTTTTTTTCGTGGCCGAAAAAAATATCATATATGATATTACATATCATATATGATCATATCATATATGATTTGTAATATCATATATGATTTTTTCGGCCACGAAAAAAAACGTGAAAAAAACGAAAAAATTTTTTTTGTCAAAAATATATCAATTAGCTTATCTATAGAAAGATAATTAAATGCTCGTCGTAGCGGTATATTTTTTTTCGCTTAACGATTAACGGTTTGAAAGATATTAATATTTGAAAAAAAAGGATGAAAGTGGGTTTTTTAAATTGTTGGGATTAATCTCATCCATTAGATCAAATAAAGATGAAAGAAAAATAGAGGGTGAAGATTAGTCCATTGGTATGTAAAAATAGTTTGGTACTCAAATGATCTTATATCTTATTTTATTTGATACTTTTAATCACACAAAAAATTATATGCTTAAAAAAAAAAAAAAAACCCTCCCAAATTCGTAAAATCTTATACGTAACCAAAATACTCAATTTCAAAACGTCACACAACATACTTAACATTCTTATCTAAGTTGCGGGATAAAAAGTGTTACTAGTTACCTACTATTTTTAAGTATTCCCCATCAATTAAAAAAAAAATTGTGGGAAAAGCCTAAAAAGAAACGTTACATAAAATTCTTTCACAATTCCACACCATTTCAAAAAACAATAGAAAAACAAACCCCCGTGCCACGTCCCACACGTCCCCACTACCACTCCCTATAAAACACTCTCACTTCCATTTCCAGTAAAAACATTTCCCACCACCCTCCCCCTCCCCCTCCCCAAAAATGTCCATCTCCTCATCTTCCGAAGAAGACGGAGAAATCATAACAAACTCCGTAACAAACTACCACTTCCTAAACCACCACAACGTCCCTATCACATTCACCGACCTCCCACTCCACCTCACCTCAACCACAACCGTCACCGGTGACACGTCATCAGCTTACCTCCACGGCAGCACTGACAACGGCTTACAGTCGGTTTACATCGAAGTAATCGGTTGGAAATACGACTTGTCGTTCGGTTCGCCTGAGGTTTACGTTGCGAAAAAGTCGAAAAAGGCGAAAAATAGGTGGATTAGGCTTGTGAAGGCGAGGAATAGCTATGAGGTTGTGGTGAGGACTGATTTGGTTGTGGTTAAGTTGTTGCATTATTTGAAGAGGTGTTGTGAGGCGAGTAGGGATGAGATTGTTAGTTTTTTGGCGAAGAGCTGCACGAGGTATAATAAATTTAGTATACTGTGTTTAGAAGCTATAAGGTGCTTAATAATGTGCGTGTTTAGGAGATAGTGTTTGGATGTGCTTATTTTGTTATAGAAATGTGCGCGTTTAGGAGATTGTTAGTTTTTTGATGAAAAGTTGTGCGAGGTGTATAAATGTAGTATACTGTATTTATAGTTATAAGCGGATTAAAAATGTGCGCTAAAATATGTGCGTTATAGGAAATAGTGTTTGGATGTGCTTATTTTGCCTTAAAATGTGCGTTAAAGGAAATAGTGTTTGGATGTGCTTAAAAACGGTGATTGTCACTTATAAGATATAGGCTGCTTAAAAATATGCGCGTGTAGGAAATAGTGTTTGGATGTGCTTATTTTGCCTAAAGATGCGCGTGTTTAGGAACTAGTGTTTCGATTTGCTTATTGTGCGAGCATTTAGGAAATAGTGTTTAGGAGATTGTTACTTATTTGATGAAAAATTGTGTGAGGTATATAAATGTAGTAGTAATGTATTTATAAGATATAAGCTGCTTAAAAATATATGTGTGTTTAAGAAATAGTGTTTGGATTTGTTTTATTTTGCCTAAATTGCGCGCGTTTTGGAAATAGTGTTTCGGAGATTATTACTTATTTGATGAAAAACTTGAGTGAGGTATATAAATATAAGTGTATTTATAAGATATAAGCCGCTTAAAAATATGCGCTCGTTAGGAAATAGTGTTTGGATTTGCCTATTTTTCTTAAAATGGGTGCGTTTAGGAAATACTAGTGATGAGGAGAGGAGATTGATACTTATTTGATGAAAACATGTGTGAGGTATAATAACGGCTTTTTTGTTTGAATTTTTATTAAGTTCTGTCCAGCTATGTTGTGTGTGTAGTTGATTAATAATTGTTGTTTGTTTTGTATGCCGGATATGTGTCTCAATCATAATAATCACGGAAATATCAATGACTTAATTGAAAAAACTACACTCTCCTGAAGTAGAGATGAGATAGTTAGTCATTTGATGAAAGTTGTGTGAGTTATAATATTACGATATACATGTAAGTATTTATATGTTGCTTAAAAATATGCGCAAATAGGAAATACTAGTGTTTGGACTTGCGTCTTTTGTGAAAAAGTATTCCGAGAAAAATATTTTTTACAATTTATAACGTGTTTTAAAATAGTTGAAAAGTTGTTTGATGAGATTTTGTATATGTTTTAGTGATTTTGATGTGTGTTAGAAGTTGTTTGGGATTGTGTGAATAACGATTTATAAACCGCTTAAAAATACGCGTTACAGGAAATGGTGTTTAAATTTGGTTATTTTTTAAAAAAGTATTGAGAAAAATATAATTTACCTTTTGTAATGTGTTTAACATTGAATGATGTTAAATAAGTAAGTATGATTTTGCTTTGAAATAATAGATAAAGCATAAGCAGTATGGATGACATATATGACATAACTGTTTTGCTTAAAAAAATAAGCAATCCTTTAGTTAGTTGTTTGTATGTAAGGTTGAGTTGAAGATGTATTTAATTGTGGATTTTGTTTGCAGTTCGAGTGATGTGATTGAGAGTTTGGAGAGTTGTTTGGCGGATTATGTGCCGTTGATTCGGAGTGCGATGGAGAATGATAAGGATTTGGCGAATTCTAAGGTTTGTTTATATGCCAGGGTTTGGTTTTAGATCTTTGTGAATTGTGAGTTAACTTAGTGGATGTGATATTTAGAAGGTGTATGGGATTGCATTTTGAGGTAGATTATATGATTAATGCATTATTGGCGTTTTCTTAAAGAGAAAAAGCTGTTTCGGAAAAGCTTGTTGAGTCCTGCTTTTGGAAACGCCATTTTGTAAATGCATAATCTGTACTGCAAACGCAGTCTCAAACACCTTATATAGATGTGTTACAATTTTATTGGATTTAGTGTTTGATCGAGTATTACTAAGTTACCATTATGGTTACTTGCAATAGGTGATATATATAGAAGAATGTGGTAAATGATATTGAAACGTATTGACACCTGATTTATTGACAGTATCTTAAAACGTTTCTTATGGAGATTGACAATGCTGGAGGAATAGAAATTTTTCATGAGGTAAATATTTATTTCCATATTTATCTTTCATGTTGTAATAGCTCATCTATTATGTTGCATTGAAGTTTACGGTTCACCTCTTTTGATGTTTGTTAATCGTTTTCTTACGCATTAAAGGAGAATCAAACAACAAAGGAGAATAAATTTATAGTATCTGACGAAGAAGAGGAATACGATGGCGAGGAAGATGAAGCTCTATTTGATTCTGTTTGTGCATACTGTGACAATGGCGGCGATGTTCTGCCGTAAGCATATAATTCATTTATATGTTCTTCGGGTTGATTTATTTAAAAGGATGTCATTGAATTGGTAGTTAGGATGAGTTTACCTTCCGCACCTGCATAAACTCCATGCATTAATATTTGTGTAATGAATTTGTTACTCAAATTTGCACCCCTTCTCCATATATTGCAGTTGTGAAGGACAATGTATACGATCTTTTCACCCAACCACAGATGCAGGATGCGAGTCTCTTGGCTTTGAGAATGCAGCTCAATACGAGGTAGCCCATCTGTAATGTAATTATGTTTTCATTCGGTATCAGGTTCACTTTTATTTTTAACTTAATCTGTTACTCATCTTTTAATTATGTATGCAGGCAATTCCAAATTTTCTATGTGATAACTGTAAATTCCAGAAACATCAGTGTTTTGCTTGTGGAATGTTGGGCTCTTCTGATAAATCTTCTGGTGCTGAGGTTCTATTATAACTAACCTAAACAAATGGAATATCATATTTTTATAGTTTTAGGTTTGTTTTTATGTTTGCAACTCCTATAATATGGTGCGAGATTGTTATTTTTTATGAAACTGCCCACCTGAACATCAATAATCTGCAATCTGTTACTGATTGTGTTTAAGACATTAAAATTCAATTTCATCTTATTTGGTTACTTTGATGATCTTTGAGGAATATTTATAACTTGGAAAATATACTTACGGTTTTCAAGTACTACCAAATATATAAAGACTTACCAATGACTCCCTTGGCTCTGTTAATGATTTAACTGGGACGCATTAGTGGTAGATTTTCTGCTTGAATTCCTTATAAAGCAAAGTACACTATCTGTCTCGTCGACAGCATTGTCGGCTTTAGAAGCCAATATAGCATTCTTAAAAACTTTCTTATCCGTCTGGTTTCAACTTGGTCTACAGATTCTTGTCCAGTCTTGGCTCTGTCATCCACTCTTATGACTTTGTGATGTTAAAGATTTTATATACTATTTAATATTTGCACGTGTTGATGTTGACTGAAATAGCGGCCTTGAATTCTCATCTTAGGTCTTCCCTTGTGTTTCTGCAACTTGCGGGCATTTTTATCATCCAGAATGTGTTTCAAAGTTGCTCTATCCATCTGATGAAACCCTGGCCATGAAACTTAAAAGTCAAATAGCTGCAGGAGAATCATTCACTTGTCCTGCTCATAAATGCCATTGCTGTGAACAAGGAGAAGATAAAGATGTCCGTGATATGCAATTTGCGGTCTGTAGGCGCTGCCCAAAGTCATATCACCGGAAATGCTTACCTAAGTAATCACCATTTCTTCTATAAAGTTTATATCTTTAATAAATAATCTTATATTAATCGGGCATCCCTATTCTTGGGGGGGTTTATGATATATTGCAGGGAAATTGCTTTTGCGAACAGTGATGATGGAACTATCGTCCAAAGAGCATGGGATGATCTCTTGCCAAAACGCATCTTGATATATTGCTTGTAAGTATTCATTCCTGGTTTATTCTGATAAGGCATAATTTATTATGTACATATGCTTTGACTTGTTAATTGATACATTGGCAGGAAGCACACGATTATTCCAAGCATTGGAACACCAGGAAGAGATCATCTTTTATTTCCTTGTATCAGACTGAAAAGGAATCAAGATGGAAGTAAAACAGAGATTATTTCTGAAAGACGGAGTAAAACTTATGGTAATCTTGAAGTTAAAGACACAGTAAAGATGCCAAAGGTGATTCAGAGACCGCAAAGCACCGTCACTTATGGTGATATGATACCAGAGAGAGACAAATCTTCCAACATGCACAAAAAGATATCTTCCTTTGAAGAAAACATATCCAATGTCAGAAAACCAGTGCAGCCTTCTAACATGGTTCGAATTAAGCTGCCAGTCAAAGATATGCAGAGAGATCAACCTTTAATTTCTAAGCCAGTGAAGAAGAGAGTTGTATCTTCACCTCCTAGAGTAGATGCTGACATGAAAACAAGGTATCTTTTGCTGTGATGTCTTATACGCTTCCTCATTTGAGTGTATTCACCAGTTTATACAACATTCGATCTTTACACATGCACCTTACAAAATCATACTATCTTGGTATATAGGATTTTAAAATTAATGAAAGATTCCACATCTTCATTTGATTTCGAAGAATTCATAAGGGACAAGAAAAGGAGATGTACTCATCAAGCAGGCACCCTACAGACTGGATTGGATAAGAGCATTACCATGGGCAAGGTGGAAGCTTCTGTGAAGGTGGTAAACCGACCAATCTACATAACAAAAGGATAAGTACCCAAAAGTTAAATATGATTAAACTCAAAGGGTGGATTTTTTTGTGTATTTTTTACCTTTACAGGCAGTAAGAAGAGCCTTGCAGATATTGGAGAATGGGGGTAGCATTGAGGATGCAAAAGCTGTTTGTGAACCAAACGTTCTTAATCAGCTTAACAGATGGAAGGTATAGTATACAATTTCGCATATACATTTTTTTTCCATTTCTTGAGATCTAATTCCTCTATATTAAAGGAACTTATCATGAAAGGAACTTCCCTCTGATTTGGTATACTAGTATATTGGATCTGTTTCTCTCACTCACTTACTCACTCACTTAGTATATACATATTTTTTTAATTTCTTTTGTGAATGGCATATTACGTTGAAGTGTTTAAGAATTCTCAAAGAAAGCATTTAGTCCTACTTGCAAATCATATATTTTACTCTTGGTCCAAAATGAATGCAAAATTAGTCTAGACAAATTATTAAATGGAAACGTTTGACTTTTAGTCACATCTAAATACCCCTCGATATGACAATATTCATCAAATAGAAGAATCTAGTTGATCCGAAACAACATTGTCAATATTTGGTAAGTCTACTTGTGGGCAAGGAGGCAATGTTGGATTCAACTTTGCCAAAGAGGGACATCGCAAGAGAGTTTTCACATTTATGTTGACACAGGTTCTGTTTTTTGACATGTAGGATCTTATTCTTTGCAAATTACTCTATCTAATTTTCTATCTGTCGGTATAAATATCTATGTCTAGTTGATATGCTAGTGTAATCTGTTTGTATAATGAGCTACTTGTAAAATGGCATGTAACGTTCTTGTCAGAAAGTTCCATCTCTTACATGTACAGTGGTTTAGGTTTAAGTTTCACTTACCCTGTCCTTGATAATGTTTTTATATTTATAAGGGTTTGTTTGTGATTTGGTTGCTGCTGATATGCAGAGTAAGCTAAGCGTCTTTCTAGCCCCTTTTCTCCATGGAGCACGCTATACCTCCTTTGGACGTCATTTCACGAAGGTAGACAAGCTAAGAGAGGTACGATCTCTGTGTTCCCTTTTATCATATTATTGATGATTAGTTGTCATATTTGGGAACATAAATGGATGTTACACCATATAGTTTTTATAAAAAATTTACTTTGATGGATGTTACACCAAATGACCAAATGTTCTGAGGAGATAAGATAGATATTGTTTGTGTTACTAAAACTATATCATTTGTACATTATCTAAAAAAGCACATCTGATGCTAGATTTGTAAGCTGCTATCAGCTATGCTTACTGTGAAGCTTATGACATTGCTTTTAATGTGCAGATAGTTGATAGACTCCATTGGTATGTTCAAGACGGTGATACGGTAAGAAAATTTTATTTTCTTTATATCACACTCACAAATTTTTGAAATTTTCATTTTCTTTATATCGCTCACAAATTTTTTCATTAAATTGGATCATATTTAGTGAACCTCCGATGTTATTGTACTGTATATTGTGGAGGTGTTTGCATTTTTCTCTTTGCTGTACTTATGAACATTAAATAATCTGTTGTGGTTCAAACGACTTCAGTGTCTTCATGAAAGAAAAACTCGACATCACCGGAAAGAAGTGCTTATTCAGAAACTATGATCTGATTACACCAAAGGTATTGCGAAATAACAGATTATGGAAACTTCTTGGTTAATTTTAAGGAAATCTATAACAATTTACGTTTACAGTATAATAAAGAGTTAATAATGGTAAAACGTCTAAACTTTCACCATGTATGTGGTTTAACTTCTTTCTGTTATTGCAAAAAAGAATATAGGGACTAAAACATGACAAGAAAAAATTAAGCAAGTTAAGTAGATTTTACATTAACCCTATATTAAGATATTATAATTTATGACTACTTTACCATGTGAGACTTTGTAAGAAAGTAATTTGTTTGCTATATGGTAAGTACTCTTATTGCATAATTTGCAACTGCTGTTAACATCTCAAGTCCGTTCACCTTTTTGCTCAGAACGCATTTCAATTTGAAAAAAGAGACTGGTTTAGTGTCCCTGTGAACGCACTACCTGAAGGTTCTCGTCTGGTACAATACTCGATTCTTTTGGCTCATATGCTTTTGTTACATTTTCTCAGAAATATCATTAATATGTACATCCTAAAAAGGTAATGGGACTAAATCCTCCATTTGGAGTCAACGCATCACTAGCGAACAAATTTATCGAACATGCTCTCAGGTTTAAACCAAAGCTCCTTATCCTTATCGTTCCACCAGTAACCGAAAGGTATAACATGAATCTTTGCGAGCTTGAATTTCAGTTAATTAACTGCTAATTAACATGTCAACTCAATTATGTTTGGGATGACAGGCTTGACCGGAAAAGGTCTCCGTATGATTTAATCTGGCAGGAAAAGAGCATGCTCTCTGGCAAGGTTGTATTATTACTCTAGTTAAAATTAATGTCAACTAGATTTGGTAATATGGGCTGATTGGGTAGAAGGGCAAAACAGGTAATTCTATATGACTTGACACTGGAGTGGGTTGACCCCCTAAACACTTTTCATCCAAACTTTTTACTTCGTTTTTTATGTAATTAGCATGCCAAATGTGATTGAAAATACTAGAGTATCTTACATAAATGATAAATGGTCTGTGAGGTTTTGCTCAAAGTTATAGAGTTGGTTCCTCGCTCATACTGATTTCTAGGACCATACTTGAGATAATAAATGTGAAAGCAAACACTATTTCTAGGACCATTTCTGTAATTGGTATTGGTAAGGAACCAAATCTGTGATTTTTGAGCAAACCGCAAGGAAAATTTTGCAATTTACTCAGAATGTAATATATTACAAAGTCATATGTTTTAAAAAAAAATGTTTGCTATGGATCATTTTCGATCCGTAGTAGTTCTTGGACCCATTACAGTTTTAGCTAATTTTATGGACTTCACCAATTTGACGAATTCCTGAAAAAACACAACCCGAATCAACCCATTCCCAAGTAAATCAAGTAAATTGATTATAATTGTCATCTCTTGTTCGTTTCAGTCATTTTACCTACCTGGATCAGTGGATATTCGAGACCAACCAATAGAAGATTGGAATAACAAACCACCACCACTCTCACTCTGGAGTCGACCCGACTGGACTACCAAACACAAAGCAATAGCCAAAGAACGTGATCACGTGCAACAAAAACGAGAAACAGTAGTTTCCAATTATCTAATGGAAGAAAAACATGACTGTTACAAAGATTTCAATGTCATACCCAAATATCGGGATATCACCACCATATTAGATGATGTCCCTGAAGAACTTGAACCTGATAGTAGATCTAATCCATCCACTGGTGAACACACAAATATGACATCATCAGGTAGTGGAACACATATCCCAGTAACTAATGATGATGTGGCGGACATGGATTTGTCAAGTCCAGTAATTTCATCAACAGACTCCATATTTGACCTCAGAAATGTCAAACCTCTCTGTGTCCGTCCGAATCCATCTTTACTTTCACAACAGTTTGCGAAAACTAGAACAAATATCCAAGAAACTGGTGGTGACATGGTTGACATGGATCTTTCAAGCCCTGTATACGCTTCAGCAAACTCCAGATATGAACCAAGGTTTGATAAACCTCCACTTGTCCAGCCAAGCCATTATGAACACCATTTGGGTTTCAGTCCGCCACAGTACATGGATACAAGTGTTCCATATGGACCAGATACTGGATATGGGTACGGTTATTCGGGTCAGAATCATTTTCCTGGCCACTTCGGTAGCACTACTCTAGGTGATTATGGGATGGACCCTTCTTATACTAACTATGGCCACCCTACGTATCCATCTGTTGGACCAGCAGAAACTACTATCTACAGTCAACCAGATTTTACCAACGTGCCAAACATTTGGCCACCAGGTACCGCACCTCCTGATCATAGGTACAATTAAAATAGTCTACTTACATTCAATCATTAGCAAATGTAATAGGACTAACACATGGGCTGAATGTAAATTTTTATGACTGCTTCTGATGTTTTAAAACTTGAAAACTTAGTTGTATTTCACACTTGCAACTTCTGGAACAATGTTTTCTCTACAGTGCAGCACCCATTTTTATCCCAGTAACACAAAAAAAAGACTCTCGGGGCCCATGTTAGCCCTCAGGAAGCATAAGACAACATTTTCATTTTTCACATATACTACAATTTTGAACTTACATCATATACTTCAACTAATGACGCTTAGTTTACTTGTATTTAGCCGCCTTAGCCTTTGATCAAGTTCTGCCATTACTGCCGTTTCTTGCTTTTTCCTTTGCTTTGATAAATTGGTTGTCATAAAGCTGATTTTATCGAAGGCTACCTGTAGTCATAGATGAACGTTATTAAGGATAAGATAAACCAAGATACATAGAACCTTTAACACTATGAGACAAGGGTCCCGGGACACCCCCTAGTTCCGTCCCTGTATAAACAAGTGTTCGGGATAAAGGGTTAGAGTTACGTTAAACAATTTACTTGCTAACACGTTTAAGTCTCTTATTTAAAAGTTAAATTTAAAATGTTAATAGCTGAACTCATAAAAAGAGGCGCTACTTCTATGTGTATACGAGTTAGGGTTTAGATGTACACATATATATATATATATATTTTTAGATGTACACATATGGGTTGTGTTTGATTTATGTTTCAGGGTTACATGGGTCATGTTTGAAATACTCTATACGGGTCAGGAATTTAGGACTCACACATCCGATGACTCGACGAGACACCTACTAACTATATGTATATGATGGAGACTTACAGTTAACAAGTCATCAGGGTCAAATAGATGATGAGTGGTATTCTGTATAATCTTGATTGCATCCCCAACATGATGTGTCATCAACAGCTCTTCTTCCTTCAGCTGTAACATCATCATAATTGATAACCATGTTACAACTTTAAGACACATAAATCTCTTGAAAATGTATCAAAACAACCAATTAATATCCACCTTGAAAATAGCCAAGGCTACGTTAAACAAGCTTTTCGCTCCTTCGTAAAAAAGAACATCCCACACTCTCATGGTCGTCTGCATATGTTAAAAAAGTACTTACAAGTTAGAAATTATCACTCAGGTGTAGCTTATGGGTACAAAACAAAATATTAACCTCTGAAGGTAAGCTCTTAGAAAACAGGCAAAGAAACCATTCTGTAGCGACAAGTGAGACATCGAACCCCAAAGCCTCTAAATGAGCAGATAGCCTGATAAATTATGAAACTATTAACCATTAAAACATAGAAAAATCGCAATATATCGTATGACCACGCGAGAAAGAAGGATACCGTGGACATTTTTTGGTCAACAAATCTTGAAACACCCTTTGTTCGACATGGCAGCCTGATAAATTATCTGTGTAACAATCGTTAACCAATACATCTTCCAAAAGAACTGCTAACATCCAGAAAGCTTCTTCTTCGGTTTTCATCACAAGTAACAACAATGCTGCCACATAATTTAATCCCTGCATACACAGCATACAGATTATCTCAATTATAAGTCTATTTTTCTCGACATTATAGACATTCAACCCCTAATCACAAACCCAATCACAAAATTTCGTCTATATTTTCAAGTTTATGTAATTTGGTTTGTATTAGAGTAATAAGAAACCAACCTGACAATACCCCACTTCAGAATCACGAAAAGAGTACCCTACAAGAACACGTCTAACCGCAGCATGACCCTCTGGGGTGTCTAACCACGGATGACCAGGAAACGTTCTTGGTAGGTCCTACACATATACACAAGACCAAGACAAAATCAATATCTAAACGACGCAAGACAGAAATAGAAAATGTCAAAACTCACATGATCAATCTGTTTCGTGGCTGGGGTGACCCTATCTTGAACAGCCGATGTTAGATCATCATAATAACTATCAGGCACAGTTGATTTCTTTTTCGCAGCACCAGATAATGAAAACCATACTTTTGGCCTTAAAACTGGTGGAATACCTTTTCTAATAAGCTTTTTTAAGGTCATAGCATTGACTAATACAGAAAACCTTAAGGATGATGTTAAAGCAACAGAAGATGCATAAGTTTGTAAATACCAATTTGCGCCTTTGCTAGCTTCCATTGCCCACCATACCTTACCTTGTTCCCTCATCTTTTCCCTAACATCATTCAATATATTCACATCATCAACATTACCTTCTACCGTAAACCCGTAAAGATCTTGAAACTTTACGACAATATTTGCACGTCTAGCATGAATACTTGGCCGTATAAGTGCTAATTCGGCTTGTATTTCGAATGGTAAACTCGTCTTTCGTTGAGTATACATCTTTTTTTCCAAGGTGGATCGATTGACGGGTGTTGTACAAAACTTTTTTCTAAAATGTGGAAGAAACCATGAGGTTTTGATCAATCTTGAAGAATCAAGAAAATGACTTTGAATATGTGGGTTCCTTCAAGAAAAAAAGGAAACAAGAACATTATGGTTGGTTGGTTATATACTATAGAAAGAAATTGTGAAGAAATGTCGAATTCGGTGACTAGGTGAAATGGGTAGGATTAAATTCGAAATATTTGAACGTTTCTCCAAATGGGTGTTTGAGGAAAGTTGAATTTAAAACAGAAAAATATATAAAATGTCATATAGTGGTAAACATAAACAAAAGACAACGGAAATCTTAGATTAATTAATTACTAATAAATTTAAAAGGAAAAAAACGCTCCACGAAATGTCCACCTACATTTTCCAATTTAAATGGGAAATAATCAAACCTTGAAAGGAAAATAATTTACAAGCTTAAGATATGAATTTTTATTTAAAATTGATTATAAACTAAGACGAATATTCGCGTAAAGCGATGGTATATAGCGGCAAATAATTATACTTGTGAATTTGTGGTTCTAAAGTGACCGTCGAGGTAATACTTACGGGTTCAATTTATAGTTATTGCGAGTAAAATTGTATAAGTTATAAACGAAATATGATAAAAGTTTGAAAATAAAACAAAATTTAAACTATTAATTTAGTGATAAACGTTGTTACAATTTTTAATGTGTAAAAGACATTACTCATTTTTAATTTTTAAATTAAAAAAATAAATAAAAAAGAAAAATCCCTACTTTATATATATAGTATATAAAAAAAGAAGGAAAAAAAATTGATACTCATACTACAAAAATTGATGCACACACCACAATATCATATCATTAGTGAATATGTTATAATATAATATATGCATTGTGATGTGTGCATAAATTTATGTGGTGTAAGTATAACTATCTAAAAAGAAAATTATTTTCATTTATAAAAGACTCGAACCAATGACCTCCTCTTTATTATGAACTTTTTGTTAACATAGTTTTTTACGCTCGATTATAATAACACGTTATAAAATTCACTAATCGTCTATTGATAAGTTCTTTAGTAGCAGGTTTATAGACATAAAATTTCTCATATATCACGTCACTAGTTTCTAATGAAAAATTCAATTTGGTGTATGCGTGCAACGGTTACATTGGATTTAGTAAACGTGCTAGCTACTTTTGAATCAGTAAAGATGAACTAAGATATAATATTTCCATCTATAAGTTAAGTGAACCACTTTGTAAGTTGTAACTATATATTAAAATAATAATGGGATTTACAAATACGACACTTGGATTTTGAAATGTTCAGTCCGTCATAGAGCGGCAAAATTAGCTTTACTTATCTATTTATCTTTAATTGTTAGAAGAAAAACATAATAAAAAGTTATCTTTATGTGTGATTAAAAGCCGTTTCGATTAGGACGGAGACAGTTAGTTGGCCGTTGGGTCTATTAGCCGTTTCAAACATACACTAAAATCCTAATTAATTTTTTTTTAGATATAGACAAATGTTGTGTTTAACGACTCGATGCATAATATGAATATTTATAAGGATAGATCGCATAAAAGCGTATCAAACGCATCTTAATTTTAATTTAAGACACTAAAGTTTTTTTTTTCTATTTTTTAAATTTAGTGTACCAAACTTTTTTTTATCACAATATAAGACTACTAGCAAATTTTCAAGTCATCTAGCCGGTTAGCAAAATTTCTAGCCGCCTTTTTCGATGACCCAACACCACCTTCATTTATCACCACAACCACTATAATCCACCGCCGCCATCTTCATTTATCACCACAACCACCAACACCACCACCACAACACCACCGGCCAACACCACAGCCAGCTGTGGTTGGTCATACATGAAGGTGGTGGGAGTGGGTTAGGTGACGGCGGTGATAGATGAAGGTTGTAGTGGGTCATCGAAAAAACTAAATGCTGAAAAAAGTCATCAGAAAATTTGGTATCCGGATAAATGATTTGAAAACCCGCTAATGGTCTTACGTGGCAATCAAAAAAAAAAAGAAAAGAAAAGAAAAGAAAAAAAAAAAGAAAGGAAAAAAAAAAAAGTTTGATACACTAGACATGAGTTTACAACTTTTAAGTGATCAACACATTAAGTATCGTATATTGTAGGGCAAATGCAATTCAAGAATGGAAAGTAATATGTGCATCACAATAATTGATGTGCATACTATAAACATGTATATATGGTGTTGTACCATACAGAATACAAATGTAATTTTGTGATGTGCACATCACTGGTTGTAGAGTGCGTATCAATCGGACTAAGATCATCTAATGTTCAAAATGAACATGATAGGTCATGTTATGTTTGTTGTGAGTGAAATATTTAATTTAAAATAATGCAAAGGTCCTACAATAATATTTTACTTTTTCTTTTTCACTCACTTTAAACTTAACATGACCTATGTTCATTTTAAACATTAAAGAATCTTAGTGCATGTCACCTATACAAAAAGTTTTCTTTCTTTTAGTCATATTTAATTGTAAAATATACAAGTAACTTTGTTTTTATTAATTGAAGGTTAAGTTAGATTCATGTAAACAAGATTTTTTATAATCACTAGCTGATTTTTTTTTTTTTTAATCTCAATACCTTAAAAGAAGAAACAAATCTTTTGAATAAAGTAGAGTACATTTTATGTTATTTGCCTTTTATTATACGTCTTGTATTTAGTTGCTAAACTTGCCTTTTACGTATGTATTTTATCAATAAACTTTAAATCAGTAATCTATGATTATATGAGATCTCGACAAGCTTTTTCCATTATATTCAAGTATAAAACTCATCAACATCGCCTTTAATATACAATATACATTGTTCTTCTTCTAGACATGAATATTGTTTATTTTCTCCTCCTATTACGAGTATCAGTTAGTGGTGTTTCTGTCCAAGGTCGTGCACCACACTAAAAAAAATGTGACCTCACATGTAAAAGAAAAAAACCTTAATTAACGGAAAAGTAAAGATATTTCTATTTGATTGGATAAACTATATATCTTACTTTTTGAAGTCAACAAAATTTCATTGCACGTTTGATTTTCATTCTGTGGATCATTATGCCTTATAATGATGTAGTGGTATACAACTATACACTATACACATGGGCGGTTTTGGGCCGGCGCATCATCAGCAACCGAGCTGGGCCCAACCCACTAAGGGGCACTAAATTATTTTATACCCATTATATGTACTAGGCCCAACCTACTAATGGTTTATGTATATTATAATATAGGGGCACTTTTTTCTTTTTTTCGTGCCGGACCTAATTTTTTTTTACGTTCTCAGCACCGCCCCTGACTATACACTAGACGAGTTATTACAAGAGCATGATATAATTATGTATACAACAGTTTTATAGGTTATGGTTGAACAATTAAATTTTATTATAGCTGATTGTAGAAAATTGCGTATCTAATTTTTTTTTCCAAAATTACGTCCATGTTTTTTAATTAAGAACTGTCATATAACGATATGATCATTCATTGGTGGTACTGTGATTTTTATTTTATTTATTTATTTATTTATTTATTTTTATTTATTTATTTTATTAACAATTGTTCTAAAAGCTATTATAAGTATTAATTAAGGAAATTAGATTGCTTGAGGTATTATTTTTTTTATTCTTTCTGTGTGAATATTATTTTACACATTTACTTTCTGAGTTGTTTAAAAAATATTATCCATTGCTAAAAATAAAACTTAAAGTTGTTTAAATTTACCATACTACTACTTTTAATCAAAATTATTATGGGTTAAAGTCAATTTATTAGAAACGTATTTTTTCCAATATACACATTTAGTAAACAAACTTATTTTATTACCGATATAGTTATTAAAACTTTTAAATTATGAACAATATCGGGAACTTCCTTCAAAAACACTTGCATCGTTAGTCCTTTATACTAATGGTCGTTAGTAAATAAATTAAAATTTGGTTTTCTTATGTTTTCGTTCGTTTAAATACGTTTTCGTCTGTTTTTGCATGTTTTTGTCCATTTTGCACGTTTTCGCACATTTTTGCACATTTTCATCCGTTTTTACACATTTTCGTTCGTTTTGCACTTTTCCGATCCTTTTACACGGTTTTTTTTCTTTTTTTATTTTTTTTTTATTTTTTTTTTCGTTTTTCACATTTTCGTTCGCTTTCTTACATTTCATCCATTTTACACGTTTTTGTCTGTTTTACATGTTTTCGTTCGTTTTTACATGTTCTCGTTATTTTTACACGTTTTTCGTCCGTTTTTGCACGTTTTGTCCGTTATTACACGATTTCATTCGTTTTTCATGTTTTTGTTTGTTTTCTTACGTTTTCGTCCATTTTTACACATTTTTGTCCGTTTTTATACGTTTTCGTTTGTTTTTGCACGTTTTCGTCCGTTTTACCCATTTTCGTTTGCTTTTACATGTTTTTCTCCATTTTTCACGTTTCCGTTCATTTCTTACGTTTTCGTCTATTTTTAACCGTTTTCGTCCATTTTTACACATTTTCGTCTGTTCTTACACGTTTTTGTCCGTTTTAACAGGTTTTTGTTCGTTTTTCATGTTTTCGTTCAATTTTTCACATTTTCATATATTTTTACGTGTTTGCATCCATTTTTACACATTTTTGTTCATTTTTACACGTGCAAAAACGGATGAAAATGTGCAAAAATGGACGAAAACGTGTAAGAACAGACAAAAACATGTAAAATGGACGAAAACGTGTAAAAATGGACGAAAACATGAAAAACGAACAAAAATGTGTTAAAACGGACGAAAACATGCAAAAGCGAACGACGTGTAAAAACGGACGAAAACGTGAAAAATGAACAAAAACTTGTGAAGGCAGCCGAAAACGGATGAAAACGTGTAAAAAGTGACGAAAACTTGTAAAATGAAGAAAACGTGTAAAAACGGACGATAACGTGTAAAAATATACGAAAACGTAAGAAAAGAACAAAAACGTGAAAAATAGACGAAAACGTTTAAAACGGATGAAAACGTGCAAAAATGAACGAAAATGTGTTAAAATACAAAAAAAAGGTGGAAAACGGATGAAAACGTACGAAAACATGCAAAAACAGACGAAAACGTGTTTAAACGAACGAAAACGTAAGAAAACCAAAATTTAAGTTATTTTACCAACGACCGTTATTATAAAGGACTAACGATGCAAATGTATTTGAAGAAAGTTTATGATATTATTCACAATTTGAAAGTTTTAATGACTGTATCAGTAATAAAATAGTAAGTTGATTTACTAGATGTGTATATTAGAGAAAATACGTTTCTAATAAATGGACTTAACCCAATTGTTATTTACAGAGTTAACTAAAATTATTAATTAATTGTCAAAGAGTTAAACTGTTCTTTTATTGCTTTTACAACATCAAATCACTAATAAATGCATTTTACTTAGATTGTTTATTTTTGTCCATGTACAATAATTTTAGGCCCTTGTTGACCGGATCCTCCCCTATTTTTTATACTAACCCTCTCTATTTGGGAGGGTGTACCTTCAAATGTACAATTTTTGTACTATTTGTACTTTTTGTGTGGTTTTTTGTTTGTTTTTTTTTTTTTTTTTTTTTTTTTTAGTTTGTAATGTTTAGGTATTGTAACGTTGACTCATTTGCATTTATAAACTACTACAAGATCAGTGTTTACACCTAAACTTAAATTATTTAAAAACTACAAGATCAGTGTTTACACCTAAACTTAAATTATTTAAAAACAACAACTATTATTATAAAATTAAACGTCAACGTTAACATATTATTTAAAAACAACAATATCTACGACATATGAAGATTATTCATTTCGGTTAAAAGATCATGGAGCCGGGCACTTGACTGACAAGCGTGATCCTCAGGATTCCTTGCCATTTCTAACTCCATTTCCAGCGCCTTTATTCTTTGCTTCAACAACTTGATCTCATTTTTTGTAGCAACGCAGTTTGAGCAATGCGTTGAAGAAGAGGCTTGACTAAAGTGTTGTGCTTCAAATTCATCTTTCCACGCGAAGTATCGACACCCATAGTCTTTTGTACCTGGCTGTTACATGTTCAGGAAATAATAAGAAATGTATTTTTAACAAACAAATTATTTACATAACTAAGCAAACGTATGATTATTTACCACTGAAAGAGGACATGCATAAAACAGTCGCCCACGACTACCGTTTTGCCAGGATGTCCGTTCTACAATAAATCCTCTATTACATCGGCACCAGAAAGGATTTCTTTGGCTCATCTGACCAAAGAATTTGCATAATCAATCAATAATGTTATTTACTAATATAAATAAATATTTAATCAATTACTATATAATACAAACAGTTATTTACAACATAAATCAATAATCATTTACAATGTTTTGTCTGTAAAATTATTCACAACATAAATCAATAATTATTTACAACATAAATTAATAATTATTTACAATGTTTTGTCTGTATAATATTTACGTCAATAGTCGATGTTGATATAAACTTATCCATTGTTCTGCAATTGGCTCTCGGAAAAACCTCCATTGTGGGTGGTTACGCGGAAGTGGAAAATTTGGGTCTAGCGTCGGTATAATGTAATGAGCACATGAGTCCTCCCCCACACGGGCAATCACAAGGGGGTCAATTCCTTGTGTGTTGTTTGGCCCGGAAAAAAGCGGAAAACATGTGTTATAACCACGCACGGATAGAAATACAATCGGTCGATTTAGCATTGAAGCGATAACTAGACCCGTCATTGGCATCACCATCCAGTAACCTTGATGTGCACCTCCGTTGAACCAGTGTATTGTATTCCAAAGAAAGATAAAGTCTTGTTCCCCCCACATATCTATGTAAGTACTCCTATGGTAATCTAACTCTTGCAACAACCTATGTCTGGCTTCGGCCCACCTATGTTCGTTTTGAAAAATAAAGTGAGCAACGCACCGAAACCCGCAATTCCCATCACCCGCAACATTACGTATACTTATTACGTATGGACGGTAAATCAGTAGAATTTCCCGAATAAAACCATTGCTCACAGTATCTCCAACATATAATCTGTGCCGTGGACTAGCACCCGTGTACGAACTGTGTCTTGGAGGCTCTTTCGGCAAGTTCGGGACTTTCGTAGATCTTGTATTTGTACTTCTTCGGTGATCTACGATTGGTACTTCATTTAAGTCCGGAACTTTTGTAGCCTTGGACTTTTTGTTCTTTTCGCTCGGACGTCCACGGGTATTTTCCTGAACAACAGGTTGACGTGTGTCCACAGATTCAGGTTTGTATATCCCTCTTAACTTGTTCAACATATTCTTCTTGACAAACGACGTCGCTTTGCCAAAAGCACTCTTGAATTGTCGAACGTCATTTTCAAACTCTCTTGTATCATCATCATCATCATCATCATCATCATCAAGCACAAGGTTACCAACAACGGGCCACGGTACAGACAGGGTTCTCTAAAATATATAAATGCTTTCCAATGGAATTGGCACACCTGCATTTATCAAAAGTGACTTATGTAAAACCATTTCATGGAAGCATTCCGTGAAAGCATTCATTAATATTGACTTTAATATACTTACCATGAATTCGATACCCCATCATTTGACAAAAGCACGACAATCCATAAATTGATCGCAACTGATGGTTACAATCTTCTGCGGCGAAATTCGTTTGAAGGAGTTCTTTGTGCATGAGTGTAAAAACATGTTTGGAAATGTTATACCACAACTCTGAAAATATTGGTCTATCACATTTAAGCATTTTCTCATTTTTGCTCCTGTTAAAAGTCTCTTGTATCGCGCTCTTTTGAGAAATAAGAATCTTATCAATCGAAATCAACAACGTGTTTAAGTTGGATTGTGCTGTGCCCAAATATATTTTCAACAATGCATGCTGAGCCTCAACTCTACACGTTGTTGACTGGCCGTAGCTTTGATATTCATCGGTAACACACGAGACAAACATGTGCCCGTACTCTCGGAGCCAGTTATCCAGATACTGGGCAATATCTAAAAAACGATGAATTAATACAAGGTCAATCGGATGCATATTTGTTAAATAATAAAAAACACTAAATTAATAATTAAGTACCCGGTTTGTTGACCAATTTTTGTTGTAGTCGTCGATAATGTTGCTCGAATAAGGCGCGTGATTGAGCTTTAACCATCCAATCCCATGTGCGTTTGATGGACTCGTACTCATCACTCGACTCACATCTACCTCTGCAATTAATAAGTATATTTTGGGAAATATGCCATCAGCATAGTACTTTGTGAACACCAGGGAATTCTGCTCTGCATGCCCCAAGCAAGGCTAAATCCCTGTCGGTGACGATAACACGTGGATAGTACCTTTCCTCTATCACCAGCTTTATACGTTGCAATACCCATTTAAAATTAGGCCCTTTTTCACTGTTTAAAAAACTAAACGCCATCGAATATGTTTTATTTTTTGATGTTACTCCGACAATTTCCAAAAATGGCAATTTAAACAGTGTGGTATTGTACGTGGAGTCTATTAGCATGATTTCAGGGAACGTACACCATAAAGCGTACGACGTAGGGTGAACAAAAAATAGTTCCTCAAGCTCATTATTAGCACTTACCCTATCGTAATATGTGTACCCTGATTGCTGCAGGTGTGAGTAAAGGACTTGAATTGGAGTTAGATTACCCATTTTGGCTTTCCGGATCTTAACTTGTGCGTTATATATAGTTCTAACGCTAGACACGTTATCCGGATTACGACCCTGTATTGTCGAGAGTATTTTACGTGGTTGTACGGTATACTCTGTCAATTCTTTAACCAACTCGAACTCATCATCATTTAAGCGCATTGCATATGGCACCATGCAGTGACTCTAACATAGGATGATTATGACTATCATCCTTCACTTTCAAAATCCAACATGATCTTCTTTTAAGATATTTCGCCACCAATTTGAATAGGCATTCGGTTTTAGAGGTACTTGTATTCCGTTTTCCAGTTCCTTCGGGTGAATAAATCCCACCCTTTGTACACCTATAATTGATTTCGTTCAAAATACCGTATTCTGATTTAGTTCTTCTTTTAACAATCACAAAACCGAGTCCCCGAGCTATGTTTTGCACCCAATCCGTTAATTGCTAGTGAGAACCGAACCCCTGAAAAAACATTACGAATTCACAATACTTTTTTTTATAAACAACACTTTTTTTATAAACAATATATTTTTTTTCAATAATTTTTTTTATAAACAATATATTTTTTTTATAAACAATACTTTTTTTATAATACTTTTTTTTATAAACAATACGTTTTTTATAAACAATATATTTTTTTTATAATACTTTTTTTATAAACAATACTTTTTTTATAAACAACATATTTTTTTTATAAACAAAATATTTTTTTTATAATACTTTTTTTATAAACAATAACTTTTTTTTATAAACAATACTTTTTTTATAAACAACATATTTTTTTTATAAACAAAATATTTTTTTATAATACTTTTTTTTATAAACAATAACTTTTTTTTTACAATAACTTTTTTATAACAAATAACTTTTTTTTTTTACAAATTTTAACAAATAACTTTTTTTTTACAAATTTCACAAATTTTACAAAAAAAAAAAAAAATATATATATATATTAAAAGCGTACGTGGGGGACAGCTGTCTCACACCCATGTACTATTATCACCGGTTTGTCTCACACACACCACACACTCACAAGTCTCTCTCTCTCTCTTCGCTCTCTTTTCCTCTCTCTAGTTTTAGATCTAAAAACGTTTTTAGATCTAAAATCATTAATAGATCTTAAATCACTTATGTTTGTGATTTGTGAGAGAGTTTGTGAGTGTGTGGTGATGTTGTTGGTGATCTGTGTTGGGGGTTTCTCCCTGTTGGTGATCTGTGGTAATCTAACTCTTAATTCTTTTATATAGATGTTAATTTATCAGATCTACAATTTTTTTTAAAAAACCATAATTTTTTAAAATTAATTAGTTTCGTTGTGGGGGGTTTCTGTGGGTGGGGGGTTTCTGTGGTGGTGGTTATGTGGTGTTTTATTGTTATTTTATGCTTGTTAATTGTTATTACAAAAATTAGGGTTTCAAAAATTTTGGGGGTTTTTTCAATTTGTGTTGATTTAGTTAATAAAAACTTGTTAATTGAAAGATTTAGAAGCTAATTTATCAGATCTACAATTTTTTTAAAAAAACCTTAATTTTTTAAAATTAATTAGTTTCGTTGTGGGGGGTTTCTGTGGGTGGGGGGTTTCTGTGGTGGTGGTTCTGTGGTTATGTGGTGTTTTATTGTTATTTTATGCTTGTTAATTGTTATTACAAAAATTAGGGTTTCAAAAATTTTGGAGGTTTTTTCAATTTGTGTTGATTTAGTTAATAAAAACTTGTTAATTGAAAGATTTAGAAGCTAATTTATCAGATCTACAATTTTTTTTAAAAAACCCTAATTTTTTAAAATTAATTACTTTCGTTGTGGCTGGTTATGTGGGTGGAGGGTTTCTGTGGTGGTGGTTCTGTGGTTATGTGGTGTTTTATTGTTATTTTATGCTTGTTAATTGTTATTACAAAAATTAGGGTTTCAAAAATTTTGGGGGTTTTTTCAATTTGTGTTGATTTAGTTAATAAAAACTTGTTAATTGAAAGATTTAGAAGCTAATTTATCAGATCTACAATTTTTTTTAAAAAACCCTAATTTTTTAAAATTAATTACTTTCGTTGTGGCTGGTTATGTGGGTGGGGGGTTTCTGTGGTGGTTGTTCTGGGGTTCTATGATGGTTAATTGGGGGATTTGGTGGTGGTTCTGTGGTGGTGGTTCTGTGATGGTTAATTGTCTGTTCTTATGTGGTTTGTGTAGGTTAACACCTTAGGGGAGGGTCCGGTCAACATTGGCCTTTATCATGTGATTTGTGTGTGAGACAACTGTGGTGATAATAGTACTGGTTCTGTGGTGCTGGTTCTTATGTGATTCTGTGGCTGTGGGTAGGTTAACACCTTGATCTGCCACCTTTTGAGTGGTATGAATACCTGCTCTGGCCTACCCCCAGTCCACAGGCTCTAGCTATAAGCATAATGAAACTGCTTAAGCAGTTTGTGATGAAACTTTATAAGCAGTTTGTTGTTTTAAAAGGATATTTGAAACTTGGTTTTTTTTATAAAAAAACCGATATACGGCAATGATGATTTAAAAAAATTGATTTTAGCGTGGCATTTCCAAATAGACGGCAATAAAAACTTTGCAACATTTGAAGTTGCAGCCATATCTATTATGTCAAACTGCTTATAATCTGAGCCAATTGATATCTTTATATAATATTGAAAAGGCGTAAAGCTTATTAGTACCTCTTGTGTGTAGAATGGTGAACTAGACATTTCGGCAATGTTGACCGGACCCTCCCCTATTTTTTAAACAAACCCTCCCTAAATGGGATGGTGTACCTTCAAGGTACAATTTTTGTGATACTCTGCTCCAATATGGTTACCTTGTGATACTCTGCTTCTTTTGTGAGACTTGTGTAGCTCAGAATTGGTTATGTGGTTGGTGGTTATGTGGTATACTGGTTGTGTTTGCTGTAATGGTTGTGTAGCTCAGAACTGATTGTGGTTATGTGATATAGTTTCTTTGGTGGTTGTGTTTGCTGTAATGGTTATGTGGTATACTGGTTGGTTGATTCCCTTGTTTATAGTCCACAAAAGCTGCAATTTGTGGAATCTTACTGTTGAGCTTTGCAGTTGGAATCCTTACTGTTTGGGCATGCTTGTGACATGCCTGTTTCTGGTGTTACTTTTGAACTGTTGAGCTTTGCAGATGGAATCCTTACTATTGTGGAATCTGCAGACCTTGTGACATTCCTGTTGAGCTTGTGACATTCTTGTTCTAGTGGTATTGTGGTTTTTAAAACCAAAGGCGATGACGAATGGTTTTTAAAACCGAATGGTATGGTGGAGTGATATTTTTATCACTTTCGCAACCTTCACATCCGAGCCTTCTAAAAATCTGAGCCTATAAGGCGATGACGAATCTGCAGTTGTGTTAGTTTGTGTTTGTGTGGTGTTTGTTTGTGTTTGCAGTTTTGTGTTAGTTTGGACTTGAATCATTTTGGACAAAAAAAAGGTCTTGGGCGATGACGAGAACCATTGTCCGAGCCTGCAGTTTGTGTTAGTTTGTGTTTGTGTTTGCAGTTTTGGTTAGGTTGTGTTTGCAGTTTTGTGTTTGCAGTTTTGGACTTGTAACAAAAAAGGACTTGTGGACAAAAAGGATAATTTGGTTAGTTTGGACTTGTAAAAAAAAAAAAGACTTGGACAAAAAGGACTTGTGGACAAGACAAAAAAAAAAAAAAAAAAAAAAATACAATTGTACCATGTGGGCCCCACCACTAGGGGGTTTGCAGACCTACGGGGTAGACCCCCGTCCGGTCAACACATCCCTAATTTTAAGATTGATATAGTATCTGCTTGGAATTGAGATTTGTGTTACCTGAAGTACGGTTTAACCATGGTTCGTGAGCTGATGTACTTTTTAACCATGGTTCAAGGTGCATGTTGACTCTAAGACAACTATCGTTAGTAAAACGTTACCATGTGCAATTAATCATCGTGTAAGCACGGTGCTTCCTAATGCTTTCTAACATGTTAGTATTAGTATATCTGTATATGCTAGTTTACGTTTTATCTACAGGTTTTTAAAAACTTAAAGCTTACATCACAACTTAGTTCTTATCCATTACTCCGTATATTGAAAGTCTGTTATAACATATATATATATATATATATATATATATATATATATATATATATATATATATATATATATATTGCAAGGCATTTCTATCTATTAATCATGAAGATATCATCAAATACTAAAGAGTTATTGATTTTGGTTTGCTTATCAAAATGGCTTATCGGTTCTCATGTTCGTAAGTCAGACAATTCGAAAAGTTATGAGTTACCTTTCCAAATTTTACGTCTTGTAAAGAGATCGAGTAAAACACATCACAAAACAACGATAAATATGAAAAGGAAAAACCCGTGACATATTGTTGCCCAGGTTTCAATTACACACAAATTTATATAAGAATCACTTGTATTTAATCTAGAATAATACTATACAATCACTGTATGTTTTGTTACAAATATTGGATACTAAACTACAAGAAATCTACTTCTATTTATACTAAACCAACAGGTGCCTTTCGAACCATCACAATGGTTTGTTTAGCGGTTTCTGGCAGTTGGTGGTGGTCCAACCATCACACCCTTTCGTTATGTCCTTTTCCAGAATATACACATCGTTTTCTTTTTGCTATTTACGCTTTATACCCCTCAAGTCTTAAACTAATTAAAAATCCAACAATCTCCCCTAATTGTTTAAGACTTGTCCTTCTAGTCTTCCGACTTCATCATTTGTCTTTACATCATGCATGTCTCTTCTTATGCTTGATTCAAGTCTTCTCAACTTGTAGCACAAACTTTGTCTTGAATAAATCTTTGATGACTTCACACCATCTTCATTCTTCCGGTTCACTTGTTCCTCATGAACTTACTTCACATAAACTTGCTTTTATAGTTTCTCACTACTTTTCCTTCTTCCTTTTCAACCTTCACGATTTGTTTTCTTTAAACAAGCCAACGCCCATTTGTTGGTCTTCATCTTTGGCATCACACCGTCTGCAGTTTTGATTAGTCATTAATCTGTTCTTCACGAATCATACTTTACGCCTAACTTAGTTATTTCACACAACCTCTCTTCTATATCAATTCGCATCACACGACTTTGCTTTGATCGTATCACACGACTTTGCTTTCTATCTTTCTAATTTTCATCAATTAGGCACATTAGAAGTGTCGGTTCATCATCATTCTCTACTAAAAATTCCTCAACTTCCTCCTTTTTCTTGCTTGGACATTCATAAGCATAGTGCCCAAGTTTTCCACACTTGTAACAATTTATTTGTGACTTATCACCATTCCTTCGCGGTTTGTTGTCGGTTCCATCTGACTCATCTGATGTGTATCCTTCACTTCTATACTTCCCTCTTCCTCGTGTCTGATTACCACTTCCTTGTCTACTATTTCCATAGTCGCGTTTATAACTTCTGTTATTCCTTTGACGTGTGAGTAACAATTTCTCACTATTATCTTCTTGACTTCCTTTTCTAAACTTAACCCTTTCTTCATAAGTTTTAAAATCAACAATCATCTCAATGGTCGCTACTACTGGTACAAACTTATTTGGCATTGCATTAAGTAGTTTCCGTACTTTTGTTTGTTCATCAAACGTCAATCCACAGGTAGCAGCCTTTGTAATAATACTCATTAACTTCCCAGCGAATGAATCTATTGTTTCATCTTCTTTCATCACAAGTCTCTCAAATTCTGATTTGAGTTGTTGCGAGTGTGCTTGTTGTACATCTTCTGTCCCGATAAATCTAGCCTTTAGTGACTCCCAAATTTCTTTCGTTGTTTCACATCCCGCAACTTGCATTTGCAAATCCTCTGGTAACCCTTGAAATAGGTATGCTGACGCCGAACTATCCTTCTTTACATCAATCTCTTTTGATGTACTTACTCCTTCTACTAAATCCCATACTCCATTTGCCATTAATATCTTCTTCATTCTTAATGCCCATAATGTATAGTTCGTATTATTAAGAACTGGACATTGATATGATGGTAACGATGTAGTGAAAACAACTCGGTTTTCGTTTTTATCTCCCGACATATTCTCTTGCCTAATGATCTTCACCTTTAGTTTCTACTAAAAATCGATATAACTTCTAACAATAGTCGAACTTAACTTTCTGTCTAATCCACAATAATTCTTAACACTTCTAATGTTTTCCTAAGGCAAATTGTAAAATCTATTCTACTAATAGAGAAATAAAAAAAAAAAAAAAAAAAAAAAAAAAAAAAAAAAAACTATCACAGGTAAAAAATGGAACCTGTGTATATTTTCCTTGGGCCTTTTCAACTCTTGTGGGCTTTAAAAAAACTGGCGTTCTCTTATACCCAAATAATATGATGCGTTCCTTTTCTATCCCCAAACAAAACACTTTTGCTTCCTTTCTTTATTTCTTCTACACGCAAATTAGGGCACCACTATAATCGGTTTCTGGTTGTTGTTTATCACAAACAATCAGCCCTTCTCGGCCTTCCTTCTTTGATTTCTAAACCTTCGCTCTGATGCCACTGTTGCCCAGGTTTCAATTACACACAAATTTATATAAGAATCACTCGTATTTAATCTAGAATAATACTATACAATCACTGTATGTTTTGTTACAAATATTGGATACTAAACTACAAGAAATCTACTTCTATTTATACTAAACCAACAGGTGCCTTTCGAACCATCACAATGGTTTGTTTAGCGGTTTCTGGCAGTTGGTGGTGGTCCAACCATCACACCCTTTCGTTATGTCCTTTTCTAGAATAGACACATCGTTTTCTTTTTGCCATTTACGCTTAATACCCCTCAAGTCTTAAACTAATTTGTTGACATAAATAATGTATGAAAACGTTATTTATATTTTTCGATATCTCTATATTTTGACGATCACAAAATGTAAACTCGTCAATCGTTTGATTACTACGTAAACAAGTATTAAGCTAGTCTATATCATTATATCCAACTTAATCACTTAAGGTATGGATAAACAAGTGCTTAATACATCTCATGATCAAAGGGGTATTTAATTAACTAATACAAAGTTTATTTAATCTTATTATATATTTTTGAAAAACACTTTTGGTAATAAGGAAAAATGTTTTAATCATACTAAATATATGATTTCAAATATTTAACCAAAATCAGTTAGTTTTTCACCAAATAAACTTCCCCCACTAAAAGACAAGTTTTCTGGCCGTTACAGTTGGGCGGCCCCCTTAATTATAAGGGGCGGTCCCCTTAATTTTAAGGGGGCCGGCCATGCTTTAAGGGGACCGGCCAGGCTCCCCTGTCAGAAACTGCCAGATTTCTTCCCTATAAATACCACCTTAATTCTGGAATTTTTCCTCACCTTTTGCACGAAATTTTCAGATCTACAATCATCTAAAACCCATCAAAAACCCTTTGATCATTTGTATATTAATCCTTGTTTCAAGTGATTCAATCCCTCATCATCCATTCTCATTCTAAGTGCAAAAGAAGAACTCTCTACAACCAAGTTCAAGAAGTGTTGAAGAGTTGTTGTGCATAGTGTATATATATTCATTTGTGAATATTGTGTTGTGCTTGTTATTATTTGTTTAGAAGATATAGAAGTTGTGTAGATAGTAGAAGTTGATTAGTAGTGAAGTAGGATAGTTGTGAAGATTGGTGTGTAGAAGGTGTGAAGAAGATTGGCGTGTAGATTGGTGTGAAGATTGGCGTGTAGATTGGTGTGAAGATTGGTGTGTAGATTGGTGTGAAGATTGGTGTGTAGATTGGTGTGCAGATTGGTGTGTAAATTGGTGTGTATATTGGTGTGTAAGGTTTTCTCCGCCATAAGGGAGTTTGTTGACATAGTGAAGAAAACTCTCGAGTAGGTGACTCGGGGAGTGGAGTAGGAACAAGGAAGGTGTCCTTGTAGCCGAACCACTATAAATCCTTGTGTTGTGGTTTGATCTTTCTAACTCTTCTCATTACTTATTTATTTACCTTTACTATATTAGTTTTGTTAGTTAGTTATTTTACAATAGTTCATATAGTGCAAGTATTGAATTCACATAAACCAGAATCGAAGTTTTTAAAACAAACTTGTGCTTATAAATTTTAAAAGGACGTAAAACTATTCAACCCCCCCTTCTAGTTTTCTACAATTGGTATCAGAGCCACGTCTAGCAAGATTTTTAAAATATATTGTATTTTAAAACTTGTAACGATCTATGGAATCTGAAAAATATTTAGAAGGGCAATCTATGCAAAGACCACCACTATTTGAAAGTGATGGATTTTTATATTGGAAAAATCGATTCGAAACTTATGTGAAATCAAAAGATCTAGATCTTTGGCATGTTATTACCAATGGTGATTTTTTACCTATTCAAAATAACCCCGAAACTAAGAAAGATGAAATCGTACCTTTTGAAAAACAAAATGATGATTTAAAAAGAAAACTTGCTAAAAATAATGAAGCAAAAATGGTTATTTATAATGCGCTACCACGTAAAGAGTACGAAAGGATCTTTATGTGTGAAACCGCAAAAGAAATTTGGAACTCTTTATTAATAATTCACCAAGGTAATAATCAAGTCAAAGATAACAAAATAGATCTACTTGTTCAACAATATGAGCAATTCACGATTCCGGAAGAGGAATCAATTGATAATGCTTTTGCTAGATTTAACACTATCATCACAAGTTTAAAAGCACTTGATGAGAATTTCTCTAGTAAGAATTTTGTTAGGAAATTTCTTAGAGCTCTTCACCCAAAATGGCGAGCTAAAGTGACGGCTATTGAAGAATCAAAGAATTTGTCAACACTACAACTTGATGAATTAATTGGAAATCTGAAAGTCTACGAAGCAATTATAAAGAAGGACTCTGAAATGGTTAAAGGAAAACGTGAGCAAAGCAAGTCAATCGCCTTGAAAGCTAGAAAGGAATCCAACAACGAAGATAGCTCATCTTCCGAAAGCGATGACGAAGAATATGCCATGGCCGTAAGAGACTTCAAGAAATTCTTCAAAAGGCGAGGAAGATTCGTTAGACAACCACACGATGAAAGAAGAACATCTCAAAAGAATAATGATGACAAGTATAGCAAGAATGAGAGAAAGTGTTTCAAGTGTGGTGATCTGAATCACCTCATTGGAAAATGTCCAATGATGACAAGAGATCAAAATCAAAGAGCATTCGTTGGAGGTGCTTGGAGTGATAGTGATGAAGATGAGAATGAAACAACAAAGGATGAAAAGTGTCTCATGGCCAAATCATCAAGTGAGGTACGTTCCGAATCCGAATACTTTAGTGATGAAAATCTATCATTAGATGAAAAAGATTTAGATAGTGAATACAATAGATTATGTAAAATAGGACAACTGGTTATGGCTAAAAATAAATCACTAAAATACATAAACAACCAACTAGAAAATGAAGTGCTTGAACTAAAAATTAAAATACGTCAACTTGAAAAAGGAAAAGAAATTGTTGAAGAATGTAAAACATGTCAAGAGCTTAAAAGTGAAAACAACATACTTAAGGATGAAATATGCAAACTTGATAAATTTGAAAATAGTAGTAACTCACTTAGTAAAATAATAAGTATTCAAAGAATATCAGGAGATAAAACCGGACTAGGATTTAACTCAACTGAATCTTCAACAAGTGGAGCTAAAAACGTTAAATTTGAAAATGAACCAAAACCTTCAATACTTAATCCTAAACATTTACTCATAAAAAATAAAACAATACCTATCGCTAGTAATGAAGAAATAAAGCCATTTTATAAACCATCTTTAAAAACCGAAGTTGGATCATCTAAATCTAAAACAAGATCTAAAACTCCACCACCTAGGAAACCAAATAATTCTTATCCTAGACCTAAAACACCTCAACCAAGAACAAACCATAATAGACGAAACTTTAACTATAATCAACAAATGTGGAACTACAATCCTTGGGGAATGTTTCCACCTTATATGCATCCAAGCCAAATACAAAACATGTTCGGACCAAATGACTTTGGACAAATGAAACAATGGGCACCAACGTAAATAATATTCGCCATCCAAACATGGAACCTTTCATTGTCACCTCTTGTCCGATTTACTTCTTGAAGACCTTGAAGATTAACGTATTAAAGACAAAAGGTACACATTTCCTTTTAAGTTCCTTGTCTAGAAATGCATGCTTAGTTTAGTATGTTATATTTATGTGGCTTTACTTGACTTATTAATCTCTATTTTTTTTAAACTATATTATATCTAAATATACATATATACATATATATATATATATATATATATATATATATATATATATATACTTAGCTATATTTAGGATCTTATAACCTAGGAAATTCATTTGTTGATTTTCTAGAACTAGAGATTGTTCGTTTACGAACATTTCTTTTCCCCATTTGCCTTATTGAACTTTAATGTTCAATCAACACTCATGCTGATGAAGTGAGATGAGTCGAAAAATCTATGGATGAAACAAACTCCCGGCTTCCGTTGCATACGTCTCCCTCCTATGTTCTCGTCTTATAAGCCCATACTATATAATATATATATATATATATATATATATATATATATATATATATATATATATATATATATATATATATATATATATATACTTATAAACCTTCCACAACTTTCTCGTGTGCTTGACAACTTGATGAATTTCATCCGAAACGATCAAGAAAATTTTATTGACAAAATGTCAAGTAAAAATGTCAAGTAATTCCTCTCGTGCGTATACTCTTCAACGTATTTTTGATTAAATATAAATCTAGTATATATATATAAATATTTTCTTGTTTGTTCCAGAAACCAAAACTTGAAATATCAAATTTTTTAAGGGCGGACCCCTTAATGTTTAAGGGGACCGGCAGCAAATACAAGGGCGGCCCCCTTAATGTTTAAGGGGACCGGCCCTCTGAGAGCTCAAGCCCGTTTTTCCCTTTCTTCCTTTTGCCAAACACTCCATTTTTTCATCCCTCTCTTTCCCTGCTCCTGCTGTGACGAAAACCAAAACCCAAAAACCTCTCAAATCAATTCCAAATCACATAATTCGGGTTAATTCGCAAAGGGCAAATTCATCTAACATAATCACCATTACTTATTGTAAGTTTTTCATAACACATTTCATCTAATTTCATCTTATTTGATCATACTCATGATTATGCATGTTTTATAAAATTCGTCAAATTTCATAATTTCTTTCGAATTAAGCCTTAAAACTCCATAACCAAATGCTTCCCCTAGGATTAGGATGATTAATCAACACTAGATACTAGTTATTATAAACTATCATGTCGAAAATTTTTGAAAAATTTCATACACTCCTTTTCAAAAATTTTAGTAAGCTCATTGTTGAATAATGATTTGAAAACGTGTTAAAACTAATCACATTATACTTTTGTAACTTATAAAACTTGAAATTACATTTTTCGACTAAGAAAAATTATATTGGTTCACAATATAGGGGTGTTTGGATTATGTCCGAATAATATCAAAACATAGTTTTTATAATTTTTATAAAACTTCATTATAATTATAAACCTTAAAATTGCTTATCGAACTCGTCAAGATATATAATTCATATGTATATTGACGCACTTGAGTTATAAGTCACTAGTTAAGGAAGCGTTTGGTTTATTACTAAAAATGACACTTTTATTAAACAAAAAATACAAACCATTTTTTTTTTAAAACAAATTACATGCATAAGAAACTCGCAAGAAATAGCTAGTTTTACAATCTAATGTAAATCTAGTAAATTTCATGATATATTAAGATGTTTAAAGGGGCGTTTGGATTTGTCCATAACTACTAATTAAACATCGTAAAGTATATCTAGAACGAGTTAAAAACAATATTAAGGAACATGGTAATCTACTTCTTAGGATTAGTAACGAAGTATGTTTACGTTCCAACATAAGCCTTGACAATAAACATATATTTTTATCTTTCTTTATATTTATTTTGGTCTTTTTGAATTGTTGATGTGTTTAGGTGAAAATGCCCAAAGCAATTACCGAAGATCTTTCTCACACTAAAAACTACATTCCCAAAGTTTCTCAACTCCCTACCACATCTCCTTCCATTGGACTTATCTATCGTCAAATTGAAGATAGAAATATTCATGAGGGACGTGTAGTAGATCTTGCTTTTGCTCAATCCGACTACATAAATCGCGTGTTTACAAGCATCAACTTCAATTGTCTTTATGAAATAAATGAACCTGTCATTCCTCGTTTCATAATGGATTTCTATAGCCAAGTCACCGTCCAAACCAATGATCTTGGTTTCATCACCATCTCCTTCATGATTCAAAATGAATTTATCACCCTCACTCTCGAACAATTTGGTCATATCCTTCAAATTCCTTTTAGAGGTCAAGCCGTTTTCACAAACGAGTGGGACCTCGAATCTCTTAATCGCTATCGACCAACCTTCGGTCCTTATTTCGACGAAATTCCTCATCCCGACGAAATTCGTCAAATCCTTGGTATAGATCGTGCCACCACAAGTCGAAAAATAAAATCCAAAAACGTTCAAATTTCTCCATACCAACTTCTCCTCAAAGAATTAAGCCCACACATGAAGCGTTGGGAAGAACTCATTCGTGAGAATGCGTTTGGTACTGGAGGTCACCGGGACCATCTCCCGGCTAGCCTTGCTCACATGTTGTATTGTATAGCTGTCGAAAAGCCGTACAATTTGGCCTACTTCTTTATCAAACGGATTGAGTGTGCTAGAAAAACTCCCAAAGCCAACCTTCCATATGGAATGTTCCTTACTCGTATCTATCGTCATGTTATCGAGTACTACCCCGATCTTGACAATAGTATTTATGAGTCCATCTACCCCACTCTGCGTACTCTCGCTCTAAAACAAGCTCGACGAACTCGAAGTGACAAGGGTAAACCTCGTCGTCATAGCTTTCATGGATCATCCTCAAGGCAAGATGATGATGATGAGGAGGAAAACATCGATGATGCTAGTACCCCTTCGTTTTCTGAGTTCGTTGACAATTTAGAGGATCTTGACTATCCCAACTATTCTACTCCATCTCCAAGTGATCAAACTGAAGAAGTGCTTCATGAACGAACAACCGAGATGCTTAGAAGACAAAAGAGCTTGCACGAAGAAGTTAGAGGTGGCTTCAAATCTATTGGGAAGACTTTGAAGGGTATCTTCGGGAAGAAAAAGAAATGATATGGTCGGATTATGTTTGTTTAACAATGTTTTATTTTTATGTCTTGTGTGCTATTTGTCCGAAGCTTATTCGGAAATACTTGTTATTTGAATATGTGTTTAGGATGATAACTTGATTGTCTTTGATATTTTTATGCATGTTTCTCTCTTGATCTATATATATGTTTGCATGATTAGTTAATGGTTATATAACTATATGACATGTATGCTTTCTAATAAACCAAGACAAATGTGAAGTGTCCAAATTGAGCTTGCTGCACATTCAAACCAGAACATAACATCTTTCCAGAAAATTTTTGAAAATTTTTGATTTCTGGGTCGTCAGAAGGGCGGCCCCCTTAAATCATAAAGGGCGGCCCCCTTAAAATTAAGGGGACCGGCCACCATTTAAGGGGACCGGCCATCTGAAACAGTTTTTACACTGTTTTCTTTTGCATCATGTGATCCCTTTTGCTAGTCCCAGCTATCATTACTCTTAAAAACCAAACTGATTTTGGAATATAACATTACAATTTCAAAATAATTCCATTTCTAAACATGTTTTCCCACTATATAATCCCCATGCATGTTTAATTCATCATTCATCATCCTCATCACTCATAAACCATCATCATGTCATCACCAAGAACCACCCATTCAAACAATGCCAAGAAACAAAAACTTGTCATTATACCACCCAAACAACTCTTCATTGATCTTACAAATGAAGACAACACCACCCCATCACCACAACCTCAATGTTCATCTCCTAGTGCACCAAATGCACCCTCCAAAACACCCTCAACAAACGGACATTCTACTTCCTCCATACCATCCACTTCATCCATTAATGACTACATAAACACCCACTTATCTCCTCCAACAATTGATCAACCATCACAACCTACCAATGAGAACACATCTCTTGCACTCACTCTCTCATTATCACCATTAACACCTCTTGATGCACATTTCTCATCATCTCCTATCAACCCACCAACCTATAACCCCATCCCATGGAGCTTACTTGAAGCTCATGGAGACACTTGCCTTTGTTGCATTCACAACCGAACAATTGTGTTCGGATTAAGAGATGAGATCCAATACATGTTTTCTCATATTGAAAACATGTTGCATCAACCACCAACAACAAACACAACACCACCACCACCATCAACAAACACACCTCCACCATCACCATCTCCATGTTCACCATCCATTCCTCCCAATTAAACATGTATGGTGATTCACAAATAAAATTGTGTTAAACCCTTTTGGATGGCAAGCTCTAGAGAGGACTCTCATGTTTGAGACTTGGTTTATTATTTCTATGATGATTGTAAGCCTTTAAGGCTTTTGTTATGTTTGATGTAACTTTCTTTTATATCATTAATATTATGGTTATGTTTTTACTCTTGCATGCTATATCTATATATATGTTGCTTGCCACTAAATATTTTTGCAAGATATCCATATCCCAATTCCTTTTGGCCTCAAAATGAGGGGGAGTATACTTCAAGGGGGAGCTTCCATCAACTTGGGAAAACCTTTTTGATGCTAACAAAAAGGGGGAGAAATGATATAAACTCACTCTAATACTTGTATATAGACTAATTTTCGACTAATGAGTTTAAATTTTGTAATCATCAAAAAGGGGGAGATTGTTGACATAAATAATGTATGAAAACGTTATTTATATTTTTCGATATCTCTATATTTTGACGATCACAAAATGTAAACTCGTCAATCGTTTGATTACTACGTAAACAAGTATTAAGCTAGTCTATATCATTATATCCAACTTAATCACTTAAGGTATGGATAAACAAGTGCTTAATACATCTCATGATCAAAGGGGTATTTAATTAACTAATACAAAGTTTATTTAATCTTATTATATATTTTTGAAAAACACTTTTGGTAATAAGGAAAAATGTTTTAATCATACTAAATATATGATTTCAAATATTTAACCAAAATCAGTTAGTTTTTCACCAAATAAACTTCCCCCACTAAAAGACAAGTTTTCTGGCCGTTACAGTTGGGCGGCCCCCTTAATTATAAGGGGCGGTCCCCTTAATTTTAAGGGGGCCGGCCATGCTTTAAGGGGACCGGCCAGGCTCCCCTGTCAGAAACTGTCAGATTTCTTCCCTATAAATACCACCTTAATTCTGGAATTTTTCCTCACCTTTTGCACGAAATTTTCAGATCTACAATCATCTAAAACCCATCAAAAACCCTTTGATCATTTGTATATTAATCCTTGTTTCAAGTGATTCAATCCCTCATCATCCATTCTCATTCTAAGTGCAAAAGAAGAACTCTCTACAACCAAGTTCAAGAAGTGTTGAAGAGTTGTTGTGCATAGTGTATATATATTCATTTGTGAATATTGTGTTGTGCTTGTTATTATTTGTTTAGAAGATATAGAAGTTGTGTAGATAGTAGAAGTTGATTAGTAATGAAGTAGGATAGTTGTGAAGATTGGTGTGTAGAAGGTGTGAAGAAGATTGGCGTGTAGATTGGTGTGAAGATTGGCGTGTAGATTGGTGTGAAGATTGGTGTGTAGATTGGTGTGTAGATTGGTGTGTAAATTGGTGTGTATATTGGTGTGTAATGTTTTCTCCGCCATAAGGGAGTTTGTTGACATAGTGAAGAAAACTCTCGAGTAGGTGACTCGGGGAGTGGAGTAGGAACAAGGAAGGTGTCCTTGTAGCCGAACCACTATAAATCCTTGTGTTGTGGTTTGATCTTTCTAACTCTTCTCATTACTTATTTATTTACCTTTACTATATTAGTTTTGTTAGTTAGTTATTTTACAATAGTTCATATAGTGCAAGTATTGAATTCACATAAACCAGAATCGAAGTTTTTAAAACAAACTTGTGCTTATAAATTTTAAAAGGACGTAAAACTATTCAACCCCCCCTTCTAGTTTTCTACATAATTAAAAATCCAACACATATGTCGTTGAACAAATTATGCATAATTACACGAGTTGATTAAACATACCACTGCTTTTTTCCCATTTCAAAATTTTGTGTAACTAAACAAGAGAAGTGTATTGCTCCTTGAAATCTTCAATGTGACAATGTCCTTTCAATTCTATATGACTATTAAATGTAATCAAGGCAATGCTAAATATAACATTCAACAAACCTGAAATTTTAGTGCGGAAAACATAATTACTAGATCATCAATGAAGGAAAGAAACAAGCACACATCTATCCCCCTAAACACTATTTGTGGTAATTAATCAAGTCACCACGTAAAGTACAAAGAAGGTTATACAAGTTACATGTTGCCAGGGACGGACCCAGTGGGGGGGGGGGGGGGGGGGCTGGAGGGTGCTCGGCCACCCCCAACAATGGCAGACCTACCATAGAGATCGAAGCTTTTTAGAAGGTATGTATAAGAAAAATTAGGACCTATCTTATTATGAGATCGGAAAACACCTTACATTTAAGTGGGAAGAAAGAAAAACAAGAAGCACTTAAATATTCTTGTTACAGTTAGAATGGAGGTTTTGAGATCTTCGGTGTCTTAGGGGAAAGAGGAAGATGACCTAGAAAAAATAAAAAATAAGTCTGCATATTGATTTTTTTAGTCACTTGTGGTGTACTTTTAGTAACAATTTCAATTTTAACCCCTCAAGTTTGTAATTTATCATTTTAGTTATGCATAAAATATAATGATTGAACCTCTTTTGTAAAAAAAACCACTACATTAGTTCCTATTATGATTAAACTATATTCAATACCATTTGCGTCAATATTTGCTCATTTTGTTCATTTTCTCGACTATCAAGTAATTGTATATTAATACCAAAAAAATATTATTGAACTCGTATGTTGCACGATTCAAACTTCAATCTAGCTTCTAAAACAAAAAATTACGGAGTATATGTTACTATCAGGGAAAAAAAAATTTGAGGCCCCCCCCTTAACGCAAATTCCTAGCTCCGTCCTTGCATGTTGCATTGTAACAACTAGCATCCCCTCACATCCTAGCTTAATGGATATAAAGGGACACAATCCTTATGAAATTTGAATTCCACAAAATTTTGTGTACTTTTAACACCCAACCGAACCTAATTTAAGTATAGGCGGTTTGCTTGGTTCAAACTCGAAAAGTCAATGATAGTGGCGAAAAAAAGAGAAAGAGAAAGAAAAGTATTCACTTCAATTTATTGAGTAATAGCTCATTAAAAATGAGTCATTGCATTATATTCTATCAATCATATTTTTTTTATTATATTTCTTATTTCTCACCCTCATAACCCCTACTAAGCATGCCTAAATGATTGTCACCTTAATTAACAAAAAAATTGCTACTATATTATAGCAACTCCATTTGTGGCTGACTCCATAGTAAGAAGATAAACATATTAGGAATATTGTCCATTAAAGGAATAAGTGTTTTTTTAATCAAATTTAAGTAAGTAACGAATAATGTAAAATTAAAGAAAAATACTTTAAATATAGATTTTATGAGTTAAGGGGTTAATATTCTATTTTAGTAAATTTGAGGGGCTATTTGTGCAAATATAAAGTTTATACGAGCTTAGACCGACCGTAATAGTATGGACGATCCCAACAAAGATGTGTTCTTCCCTTTACACTTCTCCTCACCTGACGCGTCCTTTAGGTGATAAAGGAAGAACTCGCACGAAAATAAGACCGAGTCGTGTGAAGTTTTGCGTGTGTAGTGTTTCTATTAAATGATTTTTCTGAAGTATATTTGTTTTTAAGTGAAACATGTTTTTTTGTGTGTCATCAATCTTCTTTATATTAAATTTAAGTTGAGAGAAAGTTGATGTGGTAGTTGTGTTCTCAGCAGGGTCGTCTTATGAATTTATAAAATTTTTTAGGGCTATTGATGAAATTAAATAATGAGTCATTTTGATAAGTATTGTAAAATATTATGGGTTTATGGGCTTATGTCTATTTATCCTAATCTTGATTAACAAGTTAGGGTTTTCCTTATAAATACCTCCTATTGTAACATTATGAATACATCTCAAGAATAACAAATCTCTTCCTCCTCTCATTCTTGTGTTCTTGTTCTTTATATTTACAATACGTTATCAGCACGAATGTTCTAAAGAAAAGAAAGAAAAAAAAGGTAACGTCGATGGCTGGGAATGATAAGTTGTTTTAGGTTTGAGTTGATGGGACAAGATTTAATATTAATTTTGATTCCACGAGAGAAGGTAAGATTACTCCAAAAGGTGATTCTTGAACTTGAGATTTATATTGGTAATTCATCTTAATATCTTATTCTTTATTGCATGATATGTTAATTTGCATAAAATGTTTCAATAAACCCAAAGCTATTGATATCGTCATGGATAGTGATACAATATAAACTTGTTTTTTTTTTGGATCTTAAGATTACTTGATACTGTTTTTTGATTCAATTGGGTACGTAAGTATTCAAGCTCATTAATATATTAATATCGCATGTTCTATTGGGACTACATATAAAGAATAAAAAAATAACATAACCTCGCCTTATGTTAAAGAAAAAATAAATTAGAACCTCAAGTTCTAATATGGTTTGATCGGTTGAATCAATAATATAAACTTATGTTATTGTTATATGTTTTTATAGAACCTCAAGTTGTGTTGTCGTTAATTTTGTATGAAACATCTCATAATAGATCATATACATGTCTGGCTGGTTTGTGATGTAAGTTGTGCATTTGGGATACATTGTGTAAATTTGACAAATAATTGCTTCCCAATTGATATTACATTAAAATTATGTTATTTTTTAAAGGCTTGCTAAGTAAATGAGCTTCATCAAATTTTTTGTGATCGATATCATGCTCTAAAATATGCATTTGAGCAAAATTTAATGATTGACAGTTATGCATATATAAAAAGATGTTTGATGTTGCTTGCTATTTATTCTAAGTATGCCTTGCTTACTAATCGTCGGTTGACTATAACTTTCATACCGACGACTAATTTTTATGTTGATATTTGATCTTGCTTTTATGTTGAATTTCACTAACTTATAAACTACGTGCTATAAAGAATTAAGATGTGCCTTTTTATATGCTCGACGTACTTGCATATATGAAAATTGATTTCAAGACATGATGACAAGCAAAAGGCAGTTGATAAAAACACAAAAACGACATTGTGTTATTTTTTTTAAGATTTTCAAGTAATATGCATGTTAAATAAAGTATACTATATGTATGTTAATACAAGTGATCGTTATCATGAAAATATATTGCCTATACCATATTTAAGAAGATTCGTAATAATTAGTAAGTCAATGTGGTTGTTATGCGAGTAACTGTAAGATTCATAAACTTGTGTGATGTGAAAAAAAAATGTTTGTTTAAATATGGTGATATATACAATCTTTGCTAAATGAGGACATTAAAAGGGAATACTTAACGATGAAAGATTCGTTAAATTATGATAAGATCTAAATGATACATTATCACACAAAAGCAAGTAATATTCCCAAAAATCTCGCTATGATTGTATGCACCTCAAGCTGCATTAAAAAAAAAATAAAGCATAAGCGAGTTCGGTCTCACAATTTCAGTGTTAGATCTGAATTAAAAAGAAAATATATAACGGTGAAAGATCCGTTAAATGTATGTCAAAATCTAAAAGAAAGATTTGACCTTCATAAGCAACAGATTCTTGCAAATGCGAGCACATTTTTCGCAATATTAAGTAGTACATCTGAATGATGAAAAGAAAAAATGAAAAAAAAAAATTTGCGATGAGATGGTTAATGCCTCGAATATACTCATATATCGAGAACGATGCTTTGATATTAAAGAAAGGGGCATGTTTGAACAAACACGATAAACCCGTTTACTAAATTTGCTCCATATTGTTAAAAGAAATTGGTTGGCAACCTCAAGTTGCAATATAAAGATCTCCATTCCTTCAAGCGAATGTGATAAAATGATCAATATAAGATGTTCATTCCCTCAAGTGAATGAGATAAAATGATCAATATGATATCCTAATTGCCTCATGGTAAATGCTATGGTCGAGGTAGTATGACAATGACAAACCACTAGTAGTGGCGAAAATACAAAAAGAAAGGAGCAAACAAAAATGCTATTTATGCAAAAACGCAATGTGATGTATTCATAGATTTAAGAATCTATGCTAGCACATTTTGCTCCATAAAAGAAATATAAAATTGTCATGAGGAACGAAGTTAAATATTAAGGATGCATTATATTCTTTTGTATCTTTCTCGACATGCATTTTATAAAGATTAGTAAAAGCTAATCATAGCCATAACATAAGTTTATGAGCTATAATAATAATTGTTGGCATGACCAGTTACACCATCCTGAGTCATTAATGATGCGGAAGCTATAAAAGAACAAGATTCTTCAATTTAATGTTATTATCTCTCAAAAGAAGTTGATTATTAATCTATCAACTAGAATGGGGACTCAATTCCTCAATTTTCTGGAAAGAAAACAAATGGATATATGTAGGCATAAAAATCCATTGTATGAACCATTTAGAGTTTTAAATCGATGCATCGTCTAAATGGTCATCAAATTGCAACCTCAAGTTTGCATGATTAATAGCTCAATGCGAGCCTAACATTCCAGAGTAAGTATGTCATCATGAAAATGCGATGAATTACTTCTGAATTATCAAATTAAACTGAGAGAAAAACTTGTGTTGTTGTATGGGGCCATATTATAATATGCACAACAACCAAATTAGCATCATGCCAATATGTTATTATAACTCCTCCCTTTTTATAATTGGTTTTGGTTATAAACCAAACATATCCCATTTTTTGATTTTTGTGTGCAAATTACTCCACCTAAATGCACATATATGGGATATAGAAGATGGATAATTCCTTCATGAGGAGAGAAGTAGCTGCAAATTAGAATGAATTATCATATTCTATTGATACTCGAAAGAAATTTAATGAATTGATTATTAAAATGGATAATCTAATAGCCAAAAATAAATATTGGCTAAAAACAAAATATTTCAGCTACTCATGCTCTGATTATAAGTTGTCCCTCAAGGACACTATTTTATTATGACATGCCTCAAGCATGGTAGACAAATCGATTCCAAATAAAATCCTCGATGAAAAATATGGAGCATGAAAAAAAGATGGTTGTTTCGAGGTATAAAAGACCCCATGATAGTCTCATAAAGAGACACTAGACATGAAGGTTCCAAAGAACCTCAAATAGCTAATGAGATCTCAATAAATTATATCATGTCTTAAGTTATATGGAATCGAAACATAAATGACGTCGATAAATTTGTCTACATACAATATATTGCTTGCTATTATGCATGATGAAGATCAAATGTGCGCTCAACGAAATGGTTGGCCAACATAAAAGGACTTAGTATCTTGCAAATACTAAAAGTCTTGAAACATGAAGTTCGTACACGTCAATGTGTAAAATCTATTGGATATAAATCGGTTTTTGTGCTAAACCGAAATAAGAGCTCTAAAGTTATGTCTTTTAAGACATGAGTTGTGAATAAATAAATTCACTAAAACACAAAGTTGATTATTAAAAGACATATTGTCTCGAGGTTGATATAAATATCTTATTGATATTTTATGAGACAATCAATATTGAAGTATTTAATTCGCTCTACATGAGGAATGATCTGTAATGTCTCAATCATGGCTTACAACTTCAACTTTTAGATACGATTAATAAAGTTCTCAATAACTTTATTTGATAAAGTTGAATGAATCCGTATATGGATCCAAATGATTTTGGACGCATATTATATAAACTGTTTTTGCACATGTCTCAAAGAAATAATTGGTCCTTAAGTACTATATATGAGTACAATTGAGGTTTGGATGACAATTTTATAACTAATATGCATCACAAGAGTGTATTTTTCTCTTTTAATATTTGTACATGCATTGTATGTTTTACAACCAATTGATTTGATATTGGATTAGAAGCTACACATATATTGTCATTTTTGCAGGACTTGACTTCATTGTAAAGTTGTTGCCAACAAAAGTATACGAGCAACTGGTTTAGAAGATTAGCATGCGATGCTTGAAATATACACATTAAATTGAGGAGGAGGAGCATTATACGCACTGCACTCTTTTCCTTCATCAAGTTTTTTTATCCCATTGGGTTTTTCTTGATAAGGTTTTTGATGAGGCAATCTATAAAGTATAATGAATGATGAATATCCAAGGAGGAGTATTGTAAAATATTATGGGCTTATGGGCTTATGTCTATTCATCCTAATCTTGATTAACAAGTTAGGGTTTTCCTTATAAATACCTCCTATTGTAACATTATGAATACATCTCAAGAATAACAAATCTCTTCCTCCTCTCATTCTTGTGTTCTTGTTCTTTATATTTACAATAATAAGGAATATCATATATAAAGTGTCATCGTTTATAAGATATAATGCAATTAGTTATCTAAATGTTCTAACATATTATTTATTTAAAATATTTTATCATCTAAATACTTTTTTCTTCGTGAAAAATATGTGTACACTTGCATATAATTATTAACGGGACAAAATATGGAGCCCTTAAAAATTTACAACCCTGAACGGTCACTCATCTTGCACACCTCAAAGCCGGCATTGGTTCTCAGTTATTATGGTCACTATTACAGGTAGCCCAAAAGCACTACAAAAATATAAGCACTTTGGGATGCCACTTTCTAACCAAAAAAACAAACACGTCGTCCCAACGAAAATTATGGTACGACAAATCGTCCCATTTTGATAGTCCCCTTTTATTTGTCCCAAAAAAAATATGGGACGACATTCCTTTTAAAATTTGGTACGACAATTAAATGGGCCCCATGAGCAAGTAAAAAAAAATGGGACGAAATCTTATATGAAAAAAAGGGACGAGTTTATCGTCCCAAAGGTATTATTATTTTTATTTTTTTTTTGCTTTCTGAACTATTTTTGATAAAAGAAGGAAATACTTTTAAAATTACAAATGGGACGACATTTTCAAAACACAAAGGGACGATGTTGTCGTCCCAAATTGTTTTTTCTTATTTACTTATTAATTCGTTTGGGACGAGGCTACGTGGCACCAAAGCAAAATGGGACGACATCTTATAAAAAAAAGGGACGACATTGTCGTCTCATTCGTTCCTGGGTGCAAAAAAAATGCAGTATATTTTCCAGATTTTTTTCGGGAAAAAATCTACCAAAACCTGTATATTTATAATCTGTAATTAACCAAAATCCGCAATACCAATTCGACAATATAATACAATACCAAATTACTAAATGATACAATACTATTCTATTCCACAAATCCACGATACCATTCGACAAATACGTTACAAATTAAACTATAAGTCACAAAGTTACTAATTAACATGTTCAAAGTTACTAAGTCATAAAGTTAACAAAAATAAATCTTACATCCCTACGCCTACTCCTCGTCCGACTCCACCTCCGCCTCCTCCTCACTACTACTAACATCAATATTCTCGCGAATGCGTCTCAAATGAGGATTATTTGGTAATAAGTATTTGTTAAGGACTTCGGGTGGCGGCATTTCATAATTTGAACTAGAACCTGGGCATGTAGTAGAGCCGGGAAAGGAGGGACGATAACAACTGTTAAAAACATTATTAGGGTCGGGAAAGGGAGCTTGGAGAGTAGCAGGGCCGGGAAAGGGACTATGGCCGGGAAATGGAGCAGGATTAGGTGGGGGAAAGGGAACGGGAAATTGATTACCTTGGTTGTTGTAGAAGGTAAAAAACTGCCCAAGGAAAGATTCAAAGGTGCCCATTCCATAATTAGTCGCATTAGCAGTTTCCCTAGCCAATCTAGCCTCTTGCTCGGCCACGATAGCCCGTTGTTGAGCCTCCTCAGTTTGCTTCTTATATAACTCTTTCTCTTGATGTTCTCACCTCAACAACTCCGTCATTTGCTCCCGAGTAATATAATCTTCTTCATACGGCCGACGTTTGGACTTACTAGTGCCCGTCATCTTCCTGCCCCTACCTGACATGTTTTGCCGGTTGTCACTCGAAACTACTTAATCCAAGATTTCTTGCTCGGTCATCAACGGGGTTGTACCGGCTTTAACTTGATCATGAAGGGACTTCATCTCCAGCTGTGCAAGTTCAATATATATATATATATATATATATATATATATATATATATATATATATATATATATATATATATATATATGTTACAAACAATTAAGTCAAAAAAAAAAAAAAAAAAAAAAAACAAGACGTAACTTGATCTTAATAACGCATGTTAAGAGATAAATTACTTACATAAGCCGTCTCCTTATCTTTTGTTTTGAATTTTCCCTCTGTTTTGTTGAATTCCCCTTCCTCCATGTTTCGACCAAGGGTTCATTTTGCCCGTTACTCCTAATCCTCTATACATACAAAATAAAATAAATTAATAACGAGCTATATATAAACAATAAATAGACCTTTAAAAATCACAAAAATTATAATAAGTCTTACGTAATTGTTCCTTCCTTGTACGAAGGATTCTTTGCCTTGGTGAGTTAGTATCTTATTTTTGGCTCAATTTTTGGCATTTTTCTTGGATCTTTCCATTCGATCCGGTTCGAAGAACCAATCAAACAACATCTCCCATTCTTTTCGAGTTCTGTTACCCCACACTTTCGGCGGCGGCGGATGTTCCCTTGCCGCCCCGGGAGTCTTATGGCAATCAAAGTAAGCCAACTTGATCTTGTGCTTAGTTTTGCGATATAGTGACCGCATCGACAATTTGAGCCCAGTATCAACCCTTTCCCCCACAACATGCCCATCACTCAATTTGCGCTCGTCATTTAACCAAGGCATGAGGTCTAAATAGGTCTACAAATAAATATACACATTTAAATAAACACACAATTTAAATATAACACCCATATCTAAACGGTCGATGGCAATAAGAATAGAAATCAAATAAACAATTAATACCTCGAGTGCGGGATATATATGCGCCTTATAAGTATCTGGGATTTCTTCCCAATCGCAGTCGAGGGGAAGTGGCTTAACTTGTTCCCCGATAAGAGAACTGAGCTGCGATGCATACGTGCCTATACGCGAGAATGTACCTTGATCATCGTAATCAAAGCCGATAGTCAAAGGTTTACCATTATTCTCTCTGAGCGCCCTCTTTAAGACCCGATTTGATGTCTCACCGATGACCATAATACCTACAAATATAAGTTATTGAGTCGTGAAAATACAAGTAAACCACATTTCCTTACCCTGCGCAATTTCCGGGCAAAGTAAAATAGGACCGTCTAGGTGGATCACCACCAGCATCGCCGCCGTGTGATCTAGGAGCTACACACGCGAGGGTGCTTGTGGTATAACTACTGGTGGAACTACTGGTGGAGGAAGCGGTTCACAGTGATATTTCCAAGTGGTATAACTTTTGTCAAACCCGTATCTAGATATGTGATTCTCAAGAGTTATGAGCGTAGCAATTTTATTTGGAGCCTTACCACAACGAACACATGGGCAATGAATCTTTTTTGAGATAGGGTGTAACAATGGCTCACAATGCGCCATGAATGCAAAAAGACCATTTAAAAATTCGACGGAATTACAGTTGGATATAGTGGTCCAACTCTTATCAATTGTCATGACTGCGTTGCAAAAAAACACATTCAAACATGAAAAGGAAAAAAAAACACATTCAAAAAAACATATGCAAATAAACACATTCAAACATGAAAAGGCGTAATTATGAACTGTTTTGTTTACCTGGTGCAACTATGGAAGGCAATCCTAACCCACTCTTTGAATGTCTCGTCTTATATATGAATGCGTATAACTGATTTACTATTTGAAAAAAATTCAACAGCATTTCCCCTCAACTCCCAAAATATGTGCATTAAAGACATATTCGTATGAGTGAAAGGGAAATACTGCCGAATTTCTTTCAAATAGTAAAACAGTTATACACATCCATATCCTAAATGAGACAAAACATTCAAAAAGCAGTCCCAAATAGGGGACTTTCCAAAATTAATTTTGGACGGGTTTTCTATAGGATGATTAATTTCAGATGGGGGTTGTCCGAAATCAATCACTACAATCCTAAAAAAAGTCACATAAGTTTAACAATACAATATCATTCCAAAAACAAATACATTACTAATAAAATTATATACAAATAAACAAAAACAAAATATGGAAATAAAGAAAACATACTAGATGTCACGGCTGAAAGAGAAGAAGAGAGGAAGAGAGATAGAGAGGTGGTGCTTTTGCGATGGTCCTACACAAACATATATTTTCATAAACCAAATTACAATTCACATAAGTTTAACAATCATACTAACCAAATTACAATATCATAAAAGTAATTAAATTCTATACCTAGTTCACGGCTAAAATAGAAGAAGAGAAAAAAAAAAGGAAAAGAGGTGTTGTCCCGGCTGTCCCGGCTAACAAAAAACATACACATAAAAAAAATAACGTAAATTAATACCAACTTCATTTTAGCACATCAATACTTGTAAACTTTACTACAATGTCTAGCAAAAGTTTCTTTAATTTCAAATATGGTATTTCAAGAAAATCATCAACCCCTAAAACCATACCAACCCCTAAAACTATACTAACTGATCAGTCAGCCATCAAAACTCGGTTCAAGCATGTTCCAAGGATATACATAAAAATATACATAAAAACTTAATCCTAATTTGTCCTGGCTGTCCAAATTAGTTAATAACAACTTTTAACGACGACATTGTTGTCCCAAAATACATTAACACAATAAAAAAACACGTGTAAACAAACACAAACAAACAAACCAACCTTGATGGGCTGCTGCTGTGGTGGATCGGAGCTGCTACCGGCGGTGGTTCACGGTGGTGGACTGCTGTTGCGGTGGGCCATCTAACCAACACAAACACAACATACAAACCATAATTAAACAAACCATATATAAAGAAAACAAATTAACAAACATAATTAAAAAAATACCTTTATACAAAACAAATTAACAAAAACTCAACAAATTGTGCACAGTGGTGCATGTGTAAGTGGTGGTTTCGGGTGGTGTCGAATGTGGCTGTGGTGGTGTCGATGGTGGTGTCGAAAGGTGGTGTCGATGTAGCTGAGATGCTGCTGCGTGGGTTTTTTTCTTTTGGAGGGTAAAGTTATAAACACTTAGAGAAAAATGAAACAAGATATAGATCTACAATAATTTAGATGCAATTTGGGACGACATTTTCTTTAAAGATTTGGGACGAGATTGTCGTCCCAATTTGTTTCCTGTACTTTTTATTTAATCTTGGCGGGGCTTTTGATTTTGGTGAAACTTTTGGTCAAAAATTTGGTGGTAAAAATAAGGGACGACAATATCGTCCCAAACTGCTTTTGTATTTTTTTTAATTATGTCTATAAAAATGAATAATTTAATTAATATTAAATAAATTAAAAATGATTTAAATTAGTAAAGTATATAAATAATTTAAATAATTTAATTAATATTCTATGTTTCCCGACAATATTTCCTCCCAAAAACTTCCCGCCAATATTTCCCCCAAAAAACTTCCCTTTGTCCTGCCAATTTTTTACTTTATATATACCGAATAATCCTTAACTCGGAAAAACACACATAAATTCTCACAAAAATCCATTTGTCAATTCTCACATAACACACATAACAATGGATGGTTTAACGCCGGAACAGGAGTGGTCGAAGGCTTTATCACACGAGCTCCTGTATAATGAAATTATACTTTATTGGGGCTGGGAAATTTTTGATGAATATGGTTCTTATACGAACTGTGCACCGTGGCAGAGAGACCGGATTCTAGATTGGTTGAGGAAAAAGCCGTACTATAGAGAGTATTTGGAAGAGCTAGATGCTGCTAAAGCTCAACATGCTGCTGAAGCTCAAGCTGCTGCTGTTGGAGGTGACGATGAAGCTGAAAGCACGTTGGACGTCGACACCGAAATTGATAATCTGGAAAATAGAGTAACAGATCTGGAAGCTACGTTTGCACATCTCAAGGAAATGAGAGCAAGGAAGGGAAAAGATGGTGCGAGTTCAAGCAAAGCGGGAAGTAGCCGCAAAAAAAATAAACGGGTTGTTTCATTTGATCTGTTTCGTTTGGTTATCGAGTTGTTTAGTTTGGTTGTCGAGTTGTTTAGTTTGAGTTGTTTCGTTTGATCTGTTTCGTTTGCTTGTCGTGTTTTAAATAAACGGTTTGCCTTCATGTTTGTTAATTGTGATATTGTTACTTCAGTTCCATTCTTTGTGCATATGTAATTTAGTGTTGAAAAATTGTATATTTAAAACATACGTATTGCCCCAACATTAAAGCGTACGAATTAAAAATATAAAGCACATTCGACATCAGTTTTCACAATAACATTTTATTAAACAACAACAACAACAACAACAACAACACTACATACGAAGATTTCCATGTCACGTAACAGGTCACGGAGTATTGCATCCGACTGACATGTGTGGTTGTCGGGATTCGTTGCCATTTCAAGTCATGCCTCCAACATCCTTACTCTTGTCTCTAGCACCAGTTTTTGTGCCTCCAACATATTTACCCTAAGATATTTTTCATGACAGTTTGAGCACCTTGTCGGTGCAGATCCAGAACCGTGAGATGTTGAAGCAGAAGATATCCACCTAAAATATCCACATCCATGATCTTTTTCTCTTGGCTGTTAAATAAATAATGAAATTATATGATTGTTTGTATATTTACATAAATAAGAAATGTATAATTGTACATCAGCTTCGAAAGAGGACATGTATAATATTCCAGTCCAAATGTTTCTGGTTTATGTGATGTTCTTTTTCTTATATTTCCTGCTCTACAATTACACATAAAAGGATTATATCGCTGCATCTCAGGTTGAGGTTGAGTGGTTTTGAGGATAAGAGGTTGTGAGGTTGAGTGGTTTTGAGGATAAGATATTGTGAGGTGGTTAGGATAAGAGTGTATATAAGAGCAAATCTGCTAGCTTTTGGTGGGAAGTTTTGGCGCCAAGATTTTGGTGGGAATTGTGTTTTGGCGGGAAATGTTATGTATATCCATAACAACTCGACTCATCCGTTAAACATGTTATGCATATCCATAACAACTCGACTCATCCATTTAACATGTTATGCATATCCTTAACAACTGGACTCATCCGTTTAACATGTTATAGATATCCATAACAACTCGACTCATCCGTTAAACATGTTATGAATATCCATAACAACTGGACTCATCCGTTAAACATGTTATGCATATCCATAACAACTCGACTAATCCGTTTAACATGTTATGGATATCCATAACAACTCGACTCATCCGTTAAACATGTTATGGATATCCATAACAACTCGACTCATCCGTTAAAGATGTTATGCATATCCATAACAACTGGACTCATCCGTTTAACATTTTATGGATATCCATAACAACTCGACCGTTTAAAATGTTATGCATATCCATAACTCACGACCTTTATCAAGTATTTAAATTAAATAATTTTTAAAAATAATTTATATATAAATATTTTTAGATAGATTATTGGATTTAATTTTAAATTAAATTAAATAATTCTAAATATTTTTTATTAAATAAAAGTATTTAAGTTAAATAATTTTTTAAAATTAATATATATAAGTATTTTTAGATAGATTATTGGATTTAATTTTAAATTAAATTAAATAATTTTAAATATTTTTTATTAAATAAAAGTATTTAAATTAAATGATTTTTTAAATTAATTTATATATAAGTATTTTTAGATAGATTATAAGATTAAAAATGTTATTTTCAATATTACTAAAAATATGGGACGACATTGTCATCCCATATGTTATTTTTAAAGTTTCAAAATTGTTTTCTAAAATAAAATTGATTTATAACATTTTTGAATATCAAAAAAATAAATGTTTTTACAGAATGGGACGATAATGCCGTCCCATATTGTTTGGCGGGCTAAAAAACACCAGTGAGAATAAGTTAATTCATTGAAATTATTTTTGAAAAGATTTTGCATAGTAAAATTTGAATTTGTACAGAATGGGACGACATGTCGTCCCAAACTGAGTGGGTCTGAGTTTTTTTGGTTGACTGCAAATTTTTGTGAAACCTGTGAGCCCATCAACAGTATGGGACGACATATGTCAGTCTTCATTTTTTTTTTTTTTTTTTTTCGTCCCTAAGCGCTTGTTTTGGTGTAGTGAAGGTTAACTTGTTATCCCTCAGAACTTTAGGAGCTGTTAGGCATTTTAACTATACATCGCAATCGGATCAATGATTCGTTGCTTTTATTTCAGCTTTCTAGCCATGTTATGTCACTTTAACTTATTGTTAAAAGACCTTGATGAAACTTCGCCTTAACAAAAAAGGTTCCAAAATCAACTTTTTCTTAGAAGTTTCGAATGAAAATTAAGCAAAACACTATTCTATAGGAGAGTTTTGGTGCAACAAATGCTAGGTCACGCTCACTAACATAAGATCACCACCAACCAAATAAAAAAACAACAAAGAAGAAATCACATTACAAACTAATTAGAGAACTAATATTATGATAATACATAGTGAAAAACATACATAATAATATCATACTACGTACAAATCATTACATACGTACTACTCTTAAACTTCATTTCCTTTTTTATTTCACATGCATGCAAACCCTAATCCCTTAATTATGTTTACCATCTTTTTCTTGCTTCTTCAAAACCTCTTCTTGATTATTTTCTTGCTTCTTCATACCCTCTTCTTGCTTCTTCCCAATGCCACCACCAAATCCGGGCATACCTCGGAACGGGTTGCCACCACCCATTCCACTGCCACCCATTCCAGGGCCACCACCCATTCCAGGGCCACGGCCAAAGCCAGGGATACCACCAAGCCATCCAGGACTACCACCACCACCCCACCCACCACCACTGGTACCTTGTCCACCAGGACCAACACCACCCCATCCACCACCTTCACCACCACCACCACCAGGACCACCACCATATCCACTACCAATACCTCTACCCGTATTTCCACCACTACCCAATCCACCAGGACCACCCCTACCCATACCCCATCCTGCACCAAATCCAGCAACATTTACTTCTTCTGGTTTCCCAGTTCCACTTTCTACAAAGAATCATAACACAACAACAAGCACAACTTTTAGTCAAATCATCATATATACATTCACCGGCTATTTACTAAAATAATAATAATAATAATAATAATAATAATAATAATAATAAATCATATATATTTTTTTAAGAGTTGCTTGGGATTTCTTAGTGGAGAAATTATTGAGATGCCTAAAAGTCCGTACTAATTTTATGACTAAATTTGTGTATTAGTGTTTTAATGGTCTGTGAAGAGGTAGGTCGATCTATCTGATACAACAAACCAAATACTAAGTTTAGACATAAAATTAGACGTATCCTATATGTCTTCAAATGAGTATGTTCTTAGTAAATAAGTTTATACCTAAGTGTTTTCTGATATATACAATAGATAATAAACTATAAACAAAATTTATACATTGTACGTTTAACTAAAAGGGACTAATTATTTGTTCAGCTAGAAAAAGTTAATTTAGACGTATTAAAAATACTAAAACATGACTCTCACACGTACATCTATGATAAATCTCAAGCTATGACACAAGTTACCATAACATGCTGTTTATACTTTATGGTATGAATCATGTTTTGTAATCTTATATAAACAGACAAAATCTCTGATAGTTAATTATTTATTTCTTATCATAGAAACACAAATAGTTCCAAAAACCCTTTGACTTCTAATAAACTCGAAGAAACACTTACTCTTACTTGGATCGAGAATTTCTTGTTTCTTAGTATCATCAGAAGAAACATGAGCAACAAGTGCAAACAAAAGAGTTAAAAACACCAAAATGCTTTTGGTAGACGCCATTGTTATCCAAGATGGTGACTCTTCATGTCTAGAGTCATGGATTTATATCCATTTTGAGTGTAACAAAAGCCAAAAACGCATTGAAGAAGCATTGAAGACGCCATTAATGGAAGGTTCAGAAAGTTTATGAATTAGGGTTTTGACTTTGTGACGGAGTGTTCTATGTTGTCACAAATGTCATGCATGCATCTATGTAGTGACAAGTAGGGTTATACCCATTATGCCATGTGTCTTTCTAGATCATGGTGGTAACTTGTTCCCTTCAAAACCTATATTCGGAAAACTCATGTGTGCTTAAGGGGGATAATTGCTTGATTCTTTTATATACTTCCAATGCAAACTAAAACATATATAATAGAGACTAACGCATATAGAATTTTTAAGTGTGTCTAAAATCTCTTATTATGAGTGTTTATAGGTGTAAGTCGGGATTTGTGAGGAACGGAACTGTATGTGTGTCAGTTTAATGCCCGTTTGATTAAATAAAATTAAATGTTTTTATAGTAAATAAAAGATGAAATTACATCTCTCATGTTCAGATTGGATCATCTCCATTAGATCAATGACTTAATTCGTTGCTGTTTACTTCAACTTTGTAGTCATGTTATGTCTCTAATTTAACTTATTGTTAAAAGACCTTAATGAAACTTCGCCTTAACAAAAAGGTTCCAAATCAATTTTTTCATCTGTAGGAGAGTTTTGGTGCACAAATGCTAGGTCACGTTCACGAACATAAGATCGATCACCACCAACCAAATAAAAAACAACAAAGATGAAAGCACGTTATAAAGAACTAGTATTATGATAATACATAGTGAAAAACATACATAATAATATCATACTACGTACAAAACATTCCATATGTACTACTCTTAAACTTCAATTCCATTTTTATTTCACATGCATACAAACTCTAAATCCTTAATTATGTTTACCATCTTTTTCTTGCTTCTTCACAACCTCTTCTTGCTTATTTTCTTGCTTCTTCATACCCTCTTCTTGCTTCTTCCCAATATTGCCACAACCAAATCCGGGCATACCGCGGAACGGGTTGCCACCACCCATTCCACTACCACCCAAGCCAGGGATACCACCCATACCACCACGCCCACCAAGCCATCCAGGACTACCACCACCACCCCATGCACCACCACTAGTACCTTGCCCACCGGGACCAACACCACCCCATCCACCACCTTCACCACCACCACCACCAAGACCACCACCATACCCACCACCAGCACCATTACCCGTGTTTCCTCCGCCACCTATGATTCCACCCAATCCACCAGGACCACCCCTACCCATACCCCATCCTCCACCAAAGCCAGCAACATTTACTTCTTCTGGTTTTCCACTTCCACTTTCTATAACAAAATAATAACAAACACATCTTAGTAAAATTGTTTATTCCTTTAGTAAGTTGTTTTCTACAAAAGGATGATAAGCTTAAAGATACTTAACTTTTAGATTGTGCAACTAAAGGGAGCTAATTTGTTCTCATACGTATAAAATACAAATACAAATACATGACTCGCACGTACATTATGATACATATATTGTTGGAAAATGTTTGTGGAAAAATGACTTTTCACAAACTTTAAACATTATTTAATATAAGTATATGTTATATATATTTACCTTAGAAAACAAGACAAGTTTTCAATATAAATAAAGGCCAAGTCTCATTCGGTTTTGACACAACCGAAACTCATAAGCTCCGCGTTTTTCCTTGCTACGATTGTTAGATCAAAGACACAAGCTTTTCGTGATCTTCCATGCAAGTTTGTCCATTATATATGAAAACAGACGACGAATCTTTTTTAAAGAAATCGTGTTAAATAGGAGCCTCGACCTTTACAACTTTCTTCTACTTATCGTTATATATTGTCTGTCTTCTACTTCTACTCATTTCTGTCTGTATTTAATTTTATTTTATTTATTTGTTGTAATCTGATTTAATCAATATGAGTTTTACAATTTCCTTACATATATGTCAGAGGCGGCGAACACCCTATGCAAGTGGAGCGTTTGCACGGGTCACCAATCCTATAAGTCTCTTTTTATATAAGTTACATATGTATGAATTTAAGTCTTGGTTAAATTAATTATGGAACAATATTATATGATTACAACCAAAATACAAAATTAAAGAAACATTAAGTGGAGATCACATGTTTGAGAATAAAAAAATCGGTCGTTATTTGATTTTTACATTAAAATTTGTCAAACATGGAGACCTCCTTATCATTAACGCACATGGCCTTCGAATTTATTGGAGGGCCATGATGTATGTCAAGCTTTGATACGTATATCATAACATGTAGCGTATGGTATGAATCAAGTTTTGTAAGTCGCACAATATTATTTAGTTCATAATTTTAATCAAGTTTTTAACTGTAACTACCGGAACATAAATAAATCCAAACATCATTTGACTTTTAAGAGCTTATTTGTTCAATAGTGAAAAATAATCCCATAGAATACGAAGACGTACTAGACTCTTACGTCTATGGATGAGCATGTCAAGCTATGAAATAAGTTATGAACATAAGATGTTGTTTATGGTATGAATCATGTTTGTAATTATATAAAACGACCAAAATCTCAAATATTTAATTATTTTTTCCTTATGATATATAGAAACACTAATATATACTAGTAGTTCCAAACACTGCACCCTTTGTCTTTTTAATAACAAAAATATTTAAAGAAACACTTACTCCTACTTGGATCAAGAATTTCTTGTTTCTTAGTATCATCAGAAGAAACATGGGCAACAAGTGCAAACAAAAGAGTTAAAAACACCAAAATGCTTTTGGTAGACGCCATTGTTATCCAAGATGGTGACTCTTCATGTCTAGAGTCATGGATTTATATCCATTTTGAGTCTAACAAAAGCCAAAAATGCATTGAAGGAGCATTAAAGACGCCATTAATGGAAAGTTCAGAAAGTTTGGTAGGGTTTATGAATTAGGGTTTTGACTTTGTGACGGAGTGATCTGTGTTGTCACAAATGTCATGCATGCATCCATGTAGTGACAAGTAAGGTTATACTCATTACGCCACGTACGTGTCTTTCTAGATCATGGTGGTAACTTGTTTGATTCTTTTATTCGGAAAACTCATCTGTGTTTAAGAGGGATAATTGCTTGATTCTTTTATTAGTTCCGATGCAAACTAAAATATATATAATAGAGACTAACGCATATGGTATTTTAAGTGTATCTAAAATCTCTTATTATAAGTGTTTCTAGGTACAAGTCAGGATTTGTAACGAAGGGAACTGTATGTATGTCAGTTTACTGGCCGTTTATAAATAAAATTAATATTAGGCACTGAAATAGTTTGAGTAAAGTTTATATATTCAGATTGCAGCACAAGATGTAAATCAAGAGTATTAAATATTACGGAGTATAAGTAATGTAGCCTAATATTAATATATCACATATTGATCTCAACAGTTCTCAAGACTCTTTAAAATTCACTGCATGTGATTCAGGAAGATTCACACTTAAGGCCTTAAAAAGGTCTCATCCATCGTTCTCACAAACAAGATGCAACAAGCTCATTCCTAAAGTAGACAATTTTCTAGGGAGTGTGGCAAATGCTATAAGCTAATCTTTTATAGCAACACACGTACGGTACATTGCCCATGTGATGGAGATATTGAAACCGATCGAGAATAACACGTACATTGTACGTTTCCTTATATGTTATGCGTACTTAACCTTAAAGCTCGATATGCGCCAAAATGAAAGCGAAAAGCTAAAACATTTGGGAAAAATCTCATGTATCTCCCTGAAAAGACATATAACTTATTCTCATATATGACCTTCTCTTTTATCAAATTTATGACAATTTTATCCTCGATCTGCTTAAAAGATGAAAATGTCGCCATTGTGAATTAGGGAGATTCATATTATTTTTTTAGTGTCGAATTAAATTAAACCATTCGATCTACTTGTGAAATGTGTGCGCGTTATAATTTGAATGATCATTCTCTTCTATTCTCGATAAATAATCAAACTATTAAGTGTCATACAACCATAAATTGATCACGTGTCTAATTTTTTACGATGGAATTAGTCATACAGTTATTTCGATCAGTACTTTAGGTTCAATAGATATTAAAGAAGTAGGGAAAATTTCATGTATATCATTGAAAATTTCAAAAATTTCATATATATCCTTTTACTAATTTTTGATACATAAAATACAATGCATTTAATAAATCAAAAGGATATATATGAAATTTTTGAATTTTGCAAGGATATGAGTGAATATTTTAATCGTTTGTTAGAATAGTTAGCATACATTTGTATATAATCAGTTTGCTATATTTACAAAGTTCGGAGGTTAATGTTGCAAATATTTTAATCGTTTGTTAGAATAGTTGGCATACATTTGTATATAATCTTTCCAATCTTCATTTGTATTGTAATAACTTTGATAACCAAATACAAATATTTTTGCATTTCATATGGTATTAGAAATATGGCTCTACGTCAAACCCTAATTTTCATTCAATAAATCCCAATTTTCTCTAATTTTATACCAAATTCGAAAATTAAACTGATCCATGTTTTTCTTGATTTGTTTCTACTGAATTTTGTCCGTTCAAATTGAGAAATTTGTTGATTTGTTGATCCATTTTGTTATTTCCCACGGTTGATTCAGTTAATTTTTGTATTGAGTGCTCTGAATTGTTTGCTGACATCATTAATGTCGATCTCACCAATCCCATATGTTGTTCAAAACCAAAGTATATCAATGAAACGCCTCAAACCAAATTTGACAAAAAAAAAATCTTTTCATTTTTTTTATCTATGGCCATTAGTTGGCGGCCAAAATATTGTAGCCGGTGGCTGTTTTGCTTTAGACCCGCCCAGTTTCTCTAACATGCTTATTTTACTGAAAACCTGACTTCCAACACTCGATAATACACAAACTTTGCGTAATCATTATACATATACAAAATATCATTCCTGCATTTCGGTAAGACATATACACAAGCAAATATGTATATATCAGCTAATGTCAAACACTCTTTTATACATTTCAAAGTATAACTTATACAAAACTCTTTACCATACTATCATTTCTGCAATTACAACTTTAACATCATAAAAGGACTTAAAAAACTTTACTTGTCAAATAACTATAAGACTATGACACACTGGGGGGTTTAACTTGATCAAGCACAGTTGACTACACTACTAATTTAGTATACAACAAACACTCTCATATCTTACTACTTTATCCAAGGGCCTTTAGCCATCTGCACAACCTACTAAAACATGACTTCACTTAGTAAGTAACAGAATTATAACACATATTGTACATCAAATAATCATATGTACATCATGAAACATCTACATTTAATCTAAAGACTATTACCAATCATTACTTGCATCACTATGCACCAAAACCACAATTATTATACTATAACAACACAAATCATTTTATACTTTAACAAAACACAATCACATAACACTTTCACCACATACGTTAGACCATATATAACGATAAGACTATGATGTGCGTTTTGTTAGTGCAAGTTTTAAATTTATAAGGGTGAATTACCAAATCTAGAAACAACACATACGAGCAAGTGTACTTGTCCGTTATAGCAAGATATGATGGTAAGTCGGGATCGTTCGCAGGGATTTGTGAGTGAATCAAAATATAAGTCTAAAAGTAAATCTCTAATGTACGCAAATAAGATAATAAGCAAATTCAATAATTTAAAAACTACACTTGTTTAGACTAGTTTTCTACTTAATGACACACATGATTGTGATAACTTTTGATAACATGTTGGTTGTGATAATTAGATGGTGGTCTAATCTATTGTTTCTACAAGTTAAACCTTCGTCAAGATTTTAGTTCATAAAAACAAGCTTTAGGTGTAAACCAATCAATTCAAGATCCATCCAAGGTTCATAAGGTATGGTGAATATCTTAAACACAAGAACAAACTCTTATTACAAATCAAATACTCTTAGGAAATTGTCATTACAAAAGGTAACTCATTAATAGACAAAAAGGTTACAATTGTTTATAAACATCTAAACTTACGTCCAACTAAAGGTTTACAAACAATCTGATTTGATGTTATAAAAGCATTCTCATTACAATCATACTTCTTGTTTCTTTGTTTAGTCAAGAATAATTATGGTGAAAAACAATCATTCATAGACAAATGATTATAACTAGTTGAATAATAACAAATCTTTCGACCCTTGAAACTATTATCAATTAGTTAACATTGGCTCAACAAATGTCACTATGAAACTTAAGGTACAATTGGTTCTTAGGATTGACTTGAAATTGAATTAAAACATGTTATCACAATCATAACTATCACTAAGCACAAAACATCATCAAAACAAGTATAAAAGACTACTAGCCACTCATAGCAAACATGCAAATAAACTCAGAATATTTAACATTAGAATCCATGGTTTTAAGTCTTACAATGCTTTGGAATTGATAAAAAATGACAAGGTATTGTTAACCTAAGTATTGGTGATGATTTCTTGAGATTTTTTGCCTCCAAATGTTGCTTCCTTGGTCCTCCAAAGTTCTTGGTTCTTTCTGCACGAATTTTCCTTCTTTGCGAGCTAAATGATGATAATAATTGAGAGTAGTAATGAGAGTAAATGATCTCTTAAATTGTGTCTTCAATTGTGTCCTCTTGGGGTCCTTTTAGGCTTGTCAAATACTCCTAGTAATGAATAGGGACATAAATGCTGGAGCTTGGACAACAAGACACTAAGAAGGGCCTAGAACAATAGGACAAAAGATCAAGATTCATGCACAAGAAGTTGGTATAAACAGGCAGAGATGTCCATCCGATTGGTTGCGGGTTGACACCGATTGGATGGATGTGGTAATTGTGGCTATCCGATCGGTTGTACTCCAACCGATTGGATGGTAGGTTCTGGTTGCTTTGGACTTTGACTTTTCCTTGTGTAGTTCTTTATGCACTATCCAAACTTGATTAACTCTGAACTTGGAACTTTGAGATGACAAAACTTAGGTTCTCCTTATGAAATACGTCACAGATTGGACTTTTGAACTTGGGTTCGTGTAATCGCATATACTTCATTTTCTTCACTTTTTCTCCATTTTTCCTACATTTGGCTACATATGCTACAAAAACATACTTTGATACGATTTAGTGGCAAAAGCATATAAAAACAACCAAATAACATACACAAAAACACTAATAACGCTTATAAAAACATGTTAACTTTGAGCGTTATCAGACTAACACCTACTTTAACTACGCAAGTTAACTAATCAAGTCTCTAGTACCTCCACACTCTTTAGGCCAAGTTATACCCTAGCTTAACACCTTCATTCACAATTACGTAATATGATAATCTTAATACAACACATGTCATAATCATAATTACTTACCTTGGTTCTACCTGCTGTTGCTAGTTCTTCTTAGGGTGGAAATGGAGGTGGGGGAAGAAGAGTTTATTAGAAAGTCGGATGGAGAGTTATGGTCACGAACCCTGTGGTAGCACTAGTACTACTCTTATTGTTGAAAAAATTGGGAAAGCTCAAAAAGCTAATTATTGAAGGGAAAGTTACTCATGTGCATGATGATGATAAACCTCTAAAAAGATTGATTTGAAAGAGAAGGAGCAGGATGCGGCTACTAAGCCTAGTATCTACGTGTACTTCTTCAACCCAGGTAGGTAACCCATTCTCTAAGGTGGGTAATGTGGATGCTTCTGATAGCGACGACGATGAAGTTCTGGAATATCCTAACAAGACTAATTATTCGGTAGTGGAGGGAACGATAGGAGTCTTTTGGAACAATGGAATGATGGTACATGTGACTACAATGATTATTATGATGATTACTTTGATAATTGTGGTCTATCTGCGGCCTAATTAATTAAGGCTGATGTCATCCATGACATTAGACTTTGATATGTTGTTTTACCTTTGGTTAGCATAAAGGTTGATGTGTTTTAGTTTATGCTTGGTTTGTTCTAGTTTTCTAGTTATGTGTAGCTAGTCGGATCATTTATGGAATGTCATGAATAATTTAGTAGTTGTTCAAGAGGTTGCTTGAGTTTAATGCTGTATTTCAGCCACATTTTATTGTATTTAACTGTTTATTGAAGTAATATATTTTGCCAGATGGAAGCCCTTTACCCGAAAAACCATCATCAACATCATGATCCTTACTTGATTCCTAGTCAATAATAATCATAACACTTTGATACATCTTAAACCATAGCTAATAAAGGGTTTCTAATATTACCCATAACATACCCATCTTATTTCTAATATCCATATGATCATTACCAAGATAATATAATAAAACCTCTAAAATCATTACTAATTTAGTCAAAACTCATTAAGGGATTAATCTCAATTACTATAACATGATCACTTTGCATTAAAACCCATTTACCAAAAAACCCCGCCACCAATTTGGCCTCATGAACCATAACTCTAATTTATCAAGAATTAACATTATACTTTGTGGGAATTGAAGCTAGGAACATAATCTTGCACTATACTCATCATCAACTGATCACCAAGACTTCATGGTTTTCCCTCCTCTTTTCTCTTATCCCAACCGAACCACCACACACACACACACACACACATACACACACAAGTCTCTGGAAAGTTATGAAAGTCAAACACAAATCTTGACTAACTAATAATTGGTACAAGTTGGCCCTTTGACAACTTAGGTCTCCCAAGTCCCTTTTCTCTTACTAAGCCATGTGATATTTATTTAAACCATATTACATGTATTTGACTAACAAGTAACTAAAGTTTGAGTTTTTATTTTTGACCAACCAATCATATTTAGTCTCTCAAAATATAAAAGTTTTAATCAAATTTATCATCTACAAAATTTTCCAATAAAACATCGTGTTACCTGATGACATCAAATAAGTACATATTATTGTCATCATTTATCATATTTATTTGACTTGTTTTATATTATTATCTATGAGAATCAATACTTAATTGTTTACTTTAGTAATTCTCATGTAAAAACAAGCAATTGGTGAAAGTTAGTGATTTTGAACGAAATATGAAGCTAAATGATCAAGATTAAAAAAAGTCTACTAAAGATGATTCAAAGACCATTGCATGACTTTGAAGAATGCACCGCATCTAATTTATCTAATGTGCCACATATGAGACTTTGGTCAACGAAGAAGAACCAACTTGTTTTAGCTCAGATACGCTGCATCACAGTTCTGACATACGGCGCATCACTTTCCAGACTTCACCAAATACAATCCAAGATACTGAAGGACATGCGCCGCATTGCATTGAAAATACGCCGCATCTAAAGACGGTGTACGAATATTCCAGAATATATTAATCTTAGACCAAACGCGAAGTTAAGTCAATGCGCCACATCTACTTATTAGATGCGCCGCATCGATCCCTCAGACAAAAACTATAAATACCCCAAGATACAGCCGAATTTTGTATACCAAAACCCTAGAACAAAAAGAAGAAACCCTAAGGAGAAGAATACAGATGAAAAGGCAACACAAGACACACCAAATTGAAGATTTCATAGCAGTAAGAAGGTCATGAATTTGTTTTAACTCAATTAAGTAGTTTTGCTTTATTGTAATAGTACACTTTAATCCATTAGGATTGATGGACTTGTGACCGCCATATTGCTCCCTTAAAATTACTTTCCCATCTATTAAAGTTTATATGATGTTTTTTTGGTTTTTGTTATATGTGCTTTGATAACCTCTGTGTCTAGCAGTAGCAAGCTTGGGCCGCCATACCCCTCCTACGATTGCTTCACTAGCATTATAAGTTAGTGTAAGCCTGTAAAAAGGATAAATAATTCTTAGACATAAGTGATCATTAAGGGTTTACTCGCCTATAGTCAAGATACCAACGAGATAGAATAGTTTACGATACTCATCATATAAAACTAGCAATAAAACAAGTGACAAGCTACTTAATCATTAGTCAGGCCTTCTATCTGTATATGTTATCTATCTGTGTACGTGTTCACCACTCGTTATATTCTTGCTCCTTAGTTTTAGTTTAATTAATTAAACCAATTCGTGCCAGTCTTTCAGACTGAAAACCCCATGCGTTAGATTAGATTGTAAATGTTGGTCCCTTTTACTTGGTTAACTATAATTACAAAGCTAAAGTAACCAAGTTCTATGACATTAAACAAAGATGTATAAAAACGATTAACAATAAAGTAACGTAAACATAAGAGACAATATTTTCCAACGTTTAATTCTTTATTAGAAGTTATTCAAAAAGAATCGTACCCAAGTGTTTGCGGAATAACACTTGGGATTGAAAACGATAAGTATGGTATTGACTCCTCACTAAACTCAATCTATGTTGAGTGACAACTTTCAGGACCCACTGAGCTATCTCAGGGGTTATGTTATTCTTTGGAGGAGTAAAAGTGGTTTGTGAATGCTTTGCATTAATTGCACAAACTTGTCAACTTTTACTCCTCTCTTATGCTACCTATTTATACAAAAATGTGAACAACTCTATTATACAATGGACCTAAGTGTTCCTCAATAAAATCTTGATAGATTTTATTCTCTGGCAAGGGAAACTTCTTTGGGTTAAGTCCAAAAGGCACTTTCTGATGACAGCCTGGTTTTAGCCATTTGAGGAAAGTTTGACCTTAAAGTGATAAAGCACTTTAGTGAAACAGATCAAACTTTCCCGCCCAGTCCCGCCAAAACTTCAGTCTTTTAGTCATCAGTCTTCAGTACCATGAAGTTGTTGAGGAGTCATGGGGTTCAGTGAGTTATTGTCATCCTCACTGAACCCATCACCTTCTTCTTGGCTTAGATCACACTTCACTGAGTTCCGCCTCACTGAATGGAGAACCTTTCTTCTTAGGCTCGGTCTAAGCATCCTGAAGATGACTCACGGAGTTACTGTTCACTCAGTGACTTGTTTATACATAGGTTATTTTACATTCAAATCCTTGTTAGAAGAAGATTGGGGAATTAAGTGACCCAACAATCTCCCCCTATTTGAACATACAAATAGCCTAAGTGTTTCTTGATTCAGTATGAGTTGGTAGGGGTCTTCATCTCTTACTGAATGTTGTTGTAATTATAAGTAGGACACCTAATTTTAAACAAAACATCAAAGTTTATTCATAGTTATTACAAGTCCTACAAATTACAAAAAAATAAAAAGATAGTTGTTGCAGATCAGATGTTCAGGTGGTATCCAAGGTTTTCAAGCTTTGCTTTCTTTGATCTGAGTAGGTGTCTTTCAGGATGTTCATTGATCATTGCTTCCAAGTCCTGGCAGAATCTTTTGTTCTCATCACTCTGAATGGGGGACGCCAACATGAGGTACATGAGCATTGCTTTGATTCCTGCGTTATCCATATCAGACCACCTTTGGAAAGCCAAGCTTCCATATTCATCAGTGAAGCACAAGCCTCTTGGAAGCGACCTGTCACACTCTAACCCTGGTACCTTGATCTCAGGCTCCAACTCTATTTGCTTCCTTTTCCTCTTGGAAGCCTTAGATGGAGCAGTCTCTTCAGCTGAGTCAGGAAAAAGTGAGGGAATGTTAAGAGCCTCAGGCATTGCTCTCAGTCTGTCATACCTATCCTTCAGTGATTCGAGAAGTTTAGGTACCACAACATTGTTCTTTTTGGCAATGATAGAACGAATCAAGCTCAGTGATCCCAAAGTCTGCAAACTTGAAAGGCTTGTGGATGTCAAGTATTCTCTTATCACGTCCCCTAAAGACGGTGACCACTGCAGGATCAGTGTTTCTGTGGATTTGGATATCAGTGATGGTTTCTGGTCTTAACCTTTCTTTCATCACCCAAGTATATTTTTCGATCCTGTGTTTTCTAAGTTGAGCATCCTTCCTGAGCTTGTTTTCCCTTTCCCTTTTGAGAGCATTTAGCTCTTCTTCATGAGCCTTTTTAAAGGCTGCACCAGCTTGTTCAGTTGCTAGTGCCTCAGTATTCAACCCAATCTTTTCAGCTTCCTCATGAACAGCTTGAATGAGAACAGGCTTGCTCATTCTCTCTTCCTCAGCCACCTTGAGTAGTGTCTCAGTCCTTTCCATGTGAGCTTGAATTTCGTCATGAGTGAGATGATGAACTACTCCATTGATTTCAAACGGGACCTTGATAGGTGCATCAGGGTCAAATCTGACCATGGTTGAGGCTGGCTTGAGCACATTTTCAGGACTAGAGGTGGTAGCAATACTTTTGCCTCTATCCTGTCTGAGAGAAGAGGAGACTGGTTCCTCCTGTGGTGGAACTTCTGTGATTGGTGTTGCTTCAGTGACATGCTCCCCCTCAGTGTGAGAGGGCTGTCCAGCTTCTTGTTCAACAGTATCAGGGGCTTCAGTAACATTCTCCCCCTCAACATTTGCCTGAGCGTCAGTGATGGCAAGTGTTGGTTGTACTAAAGAAGAAGTAGATGCACCCTTGAAGGCTTGAAAAATTTCAGTCATCATAGACTTGATCTCCTGAGTATCCTGCTGAATGATGGACACCCTGGAGTCAAGTGCAGCCTGTGCATCTTCAAGAGCTGTCATCCTGGATCCCAAGGTCCATGCCAGAGAAGTAGACCTTTGGGACTGAGCTGTCACTGATTCCTCCATTTTGATGATGGAAGATTTGAGAGACTCCACCGTAGTGGTGAGACCCTGAAGATTAGAATCCTTCAGCAAGTCAAGTAACTCAGTGAGAGCCACCGAGTTTACCTGATATGTCTCGGATGCCTGAAGTAGCTTCCTGGTGAGTTCAGGATCATCCTTGACTGATTCTTGAACCGACTGAACCCCTACATTCAGCTGGTTGAGGGTTATCAAAAACTGATTTAGGCGAGTGATCATTTGTGTCAGGGAATGGTTGACTGAGGAATTTTGTTCCCTGACATCTTCATCGAAGTCTTCGACAGCATCTTTGAGATTATGATAGTGAACCGCCTGTTCAGTGTGCATGTCAAAGACCTTATCAGTGATCCCCCTGTACAAAATGTTAGTAATCTTTTTGATGAATTTGGTGAAGGTCTTCATAGTGAGAGGAGCCTGATCATCTCCTGAGGACTCTGACTCGGAATGTGTGTCATCATCGTCATGGTTTGAAGATTGAGGAGACTGAGGAATTGGTTCAGGGACTGTCTCCTCAAGCTCCATATCATCTCCGGCCTTGAAGACTTCCTCATCAATGTTGAATTCATCATCAGAGTACAAAACAGCCTGAGCTTCAGCTAGGGACTGAATCTGCAAAATAGGGTTAACCGGCTCCTCTTCATAAGAAGACTCGCCTTTGTTTTGGCCAGGTCCTGACCCCTCAAATCCGGTAGATTGGGTTTTATCTACCTGGTCTTCGGGGTCAGTTCCCGAGTTATGCTCACCTTCGGGGTTGGTTGTGAGTTCCATATCAGCGGGTGGTATGTTTCCCTCTGAATCTTTGTCCCTCATGACCCCTTCAGGCACTGATGGGTGTTTCTCAGTACCATCACTAGGAGCCGTGAATGTTATGTCCCTATTAGCGGGTTGTATGTTTCCCTCTGAGTCTTTGGGATGTATTGTTGTGCCCTCAGACAAAAGCTTTGATTTAGGGGCGAGAACTCCCTGTTGCTTGGGTTGTGATTTACCCTAGCCTTTGGCAGGATGTGATTGTTTGTGGGTCCCCTTCTCAGTGGAGTAGTGCTGCCCCACCGAGGGTATAGGACCCCTTACTCCCTGATACTCTGGTTGTGATTTGCCAGAGTCTTTAGCAGGATGTGAAGGTTTAGTTGGTTCCGACCCCACTAACTTGTTTATGCCAGCAGGGCCTTTGGGAACGGGTTCGCCCGAGGACACTGAGTGTGATGTCTCAGTGCCCTCCGTTGGCCTTTGTTTTGGGGTCAAAGATTGGCTAATGATCCTGAGGGTGTCAGCAGTCAGGGTCTGTTGTTGTTGCCCCCTTTTGTCAGGCTTAGGGGCAGAGGTCTCAGTGGCGAGTGGCTTGGGTTGAGCCACCTTCCTGGACCCCTGTCCCTTCTTCCTCTTCACCTTTTTGGTGGGAGAGGGAATTGGTGATACAATGTTGTCACCCTGGATAGCAGTTAGCATGTATGTGGTCAGGGCGGCAGGTGTTACCTCATTAGGGTCACGTGAGTAGTTTGCCTTATGCAAAACATCAGGTTCAAAGCCGACACTGTCAGGCTTGATATACTCAGACCCTAGTAGGTCATTCAGGGCACAGGAAATGAATCTAGGGCAAGACATGTGTTTTTGCCTAGACTTCCCACCCAATTTGCCTATGAGGTCCCTGAAGATAATTTCTCCAAGGTCAATCTTTTTACCCTCAATGAGACAGTACACTATCATTGATTGAGTAGTGTTTAGTTGCTCAGTTGAGGACTTGTTCCCCCCAAGGACCTGAATAACGAATATCATCAGGATCCTCCAAGGGGCAGGGAACCATGTTTTGATGATGGGGGCTTTGTTCAGTAGGGCCCCTGGAGCAACATCAGGATGATTCTTATCATAGGGCCTTAGTTCTAAGAGGAGTTTTTTAACCTCCTCTTCAGTGGGTGGGGCAACAAAAGTTTCAGTGTAGTCAAGGCCAGTGGCTTTGACAAAGGTTTTGTAGTCAAGAACAAGGGACTTAGTCCCATTCTTCACTGAGAACTTGATTTTGGCCTCCTTTGGCGCATCAGGGTTTTCAACCACCGCTGAGCACCAAAATTCCCTCAAGTAGTCATGATAGATGACTGAGGGGGTCTTTGTGAATGTGGTGGTGAGAAAACAGTTTTGTAGGAACTTCACCACATCCCTGTAAGCAGGGAACCCTTCAGGGTAGGCAAAGTTCCCCACCACATTGTTTTTGGTGAGGTCTACACTTTCCATTTGGAATTCCACATTGGGTGCGTATTTTATGACCTTAGAAGATGCCATTTTAGTTTTAAAAGGTCTTATTTTGAATAAAGAAGAAGCACACACAGATTTTGAAAGCAAAAGTTCTTGAAATAATTTTGCAAGAGTTTTGTTAAGATTTTTTAAAAGCGTGTGTGTGTTCTTCTTTGTGGGAGTATTTATAGGGTGGGAATTAGGGTAGTGATGTTGCGGATACCAAAAGTTTAATTTATTTAACCGAAACGGCATAATAATGTTGGTTTGATATCCGCATTAAATATCATGATTCCCATTACCCTATTTTCTCTCACATCGTGGGTGAACAGTTGTGCAGCTCTGCAAATAATGCACTTTTGCAGAGTAAAAATCATCACAACTTTTGTATGTGAGGGAGCATTTAATGCTCAGTGGTGTTTGGTGAGAGAGATGTGGGGGCCCAAGGAGTGGATGCCAGTTGTGTAGTGACATATATTCCTATATTTAACAGGATTCAGTTACCTACCTGGGACATTAACTAACTAAGTACTTAGAGCATTTAGTTAGGGTATACAATGCCATTTTTCATCTTGAGCCCCCTGAATGAATTTTCATTCAAAAAAGAGTTTTTAGGAAGGATGTGATCAGGGACCAGAGAATTTACATCAGGTTGGAACACTTTTGATCAGTTTCCTGATTCTCTGTCCAACATGCCCAATTCAGCTTTCAATCTTGTGAGAGTGGGTTCATCCAGAGGTTTTGTGAAGATATCAGCTAGCTGATATTCAGTGGGGATGAAATGTAGTTGAATTTCACCATAAGTGATGTGGCCCCTGATAAAGTGGTATCTGATGTCAATGTGTTTGGTTCTTTGATGAAGTACTGGATTGTTTGAGATGGCTATGGCACTTGTATTATCACAAAAGATAGGTACCATCTTATACTGAATGCCATAGTCACTCAGTTGGCTCTTCATCCATAGTACATTTGCACAACATCCTGCAGCAGCCATATATTCAGCTTCAGCTGAGGACATGGCCACTGACTATTGTTTCTTTGTACTCCAACACACAAGTTTACCACCAAGAAATTGGCAGGATCCTGAAGTACTTTTCCTATCCATGTTACATCTTGCATAGTCAGAGTCAGTGTACCCTTTGAGATCAAATCCTGAACATTTTGGGTAATAAAAACCAAGGTTTGGAGTACCCTTTAGGTACCTGATGATTCTCTTGACAGCAGTGAGATGTGATTCTTTAGGGTCAGCCTGGTATCTGGCACACAGGCAGACTGAGAATTGGATATCAGGCCTTGAGGCAAGTAAGTACATCAGGGAGCCAATCATTCCTCTGTATTGGGTTTGATTCACTGATTTTCCAGTGAGATCAGGGCCAAGGTTGTTTGGAGGAACCATAGGAGTTTTTACTGAAGAGCAGTCAGTGAGCTCATACTACTTCAGTAGGTTCCTGAGGTATTTTTCTTGGCAAATGGATATTCCTTTTTCAGTTTGTTTAATTTGGAGTCCAAGAAAGTATGTGAGTTCACCCATCATGCTCATTTCAAACTTTGTGGTCATCAGTTTCTAAAACTGTTTGCAAAGTTTGTAACTTGTTGAGCCAAAGATGATGTCATCAATATATACTTGGACAAGAATGACATCATCCTTTGTTCTGTAGATGAACAGTGTGTTGTCAATCTTTCCTCTGACAAACTTGTTTTGGATCAGGAAGGCTGAAAGAGTTTCATACCATGCCCTGGGTGCTTGTTTCAGTCCATAAAAGGCTTTGTTAAGCTTGTAGACATGGTTAGGGTATTCACTACTTTCGAAACCAGGAGGCTGTTGCACATACACATCTTCTTTGATGTTACCATTTAGGAATGCACTTTTAACATCCATTTGGTAAACTTTAAAGTTCATGTAAGTTGCATAAGCAAGGAAGATCTTGATGGCTTCCATTCTAGCAACAGGTGCAAAGGTTTCCTCATAGTCTATACCTTCCTGTTGATTATATCCTTTGGCAACCAGTCTTGCTTTGTTTTTGATGACTGTGCCATTCTCATCAGTCTTGTTCTTAAAGACCCATTTCATACCAATGATTAAAACACCCTGGGGGCATTCAACAAGGGTCATGACATCATTTCTGTCAAATTGTTCCAATTCATCTCTCATGGCCTGAACCTAACTTTCATAAGTCAGGGCTTCTTTGACATTTTTAGGCTCAATCTCTGAGAGATAGTCAGCATAAAGACATATATTGGCAGTGGCAGCCTTGAGTTTAGCAGCCTTGCTTCTTGTGAGCATGCCTTCAGTGGGTTCACCAATGATGTTTACAAGCTTAATGATTTTGGATCTAGTCCAGCTATCCTGAGGTTTGGGATAAGAATTTGAGCTTGAAGGAGCCTGATTAGGTTCAGACTCAGGAACATGAGGTGACTCATCATTATGTGCTTCAGTGACTACTGTAGGAACAATTTGTCAAGAGGGTTCCTGAACAATTTGTTCAGTGGTATCAGTCTCATTTGAGACAGGCTGAGTTTCAATGAACTCACTGATAGGTGGTTGGGGTAGGTTGTGAGGGATGATGTAATAGGAGACATCAGCATCGGCTTGGTATTGGGTTGAGGGATTGTTCTCAGGATGATACTCATCAGGAGGATACCTTGATGAGTCATCAATACCAATTTCTTCTACTGAGGAATTTGAGAACCTGATGGATTCAGTGCTCTCATCAACAGTAATGTGATAAGTTTCCTCAGTTTGTTGTCTCCTTGTGTTGAACACCCTGAAGGCTTTAGAAACCAGGGAATATCCCAGGAAGTATCCATCATCAGCTTTGGCATCAAATTTACCCAAGTGATCCTTGTGATTATGTATAAACACAGGACACCCAAATACATGAAAGTAGCTGATGTCAGGAATCCTTCCTTTGAATATCTCATAAGGAGTCTTGTTATGCCTTTTCACAATGATTGACCTATTTTGAGTGTAGCAGGCTGTTTTAACTGCCTCAGTCCAAAAATGTTTTGAGAGGACTGAGCCATTTAACATTGTTCTTGCTGCCTCAATGAGTGTTCTATTTCTCCTTTCAGCTACTCCATTTTGTTCAGGAGTATAGGGAGAAGTGAAATTTTGAGAAATTCCTTTCTCATCACAAAAACACTCAAGGTCTTGGTTTTTGAATTCAGTGCCATTGTCAGTCTTGATCTGTTTAATTTTGACATCATTTTGATTTTCAATGTTCCTGACAAATGACATGATGGTTTCAGCTGCCTGACTCTTCTTGGTCAGGAAGTAAACCCGAGTATATCTTGAGTATTCATCAACAATGACCAGAGTATACTTCTCATGGTGAATGGACATTGGACTGACAGGTCCAAAAAGGTCCATATGAAGAAGATGTAGGCAGCTTTTGATGGAAGAAGTTTGTTTGGTTTTGAATGATGCCCTGTGGTGTTTTCCTTTTTCACAAGCAAAACAAGGCTTGTCTTTGGTATACACCAGGGATAGAAGGCCCATAACTTTGTTCTGTTTGGCCAGGTTGTTGATGTTCTTGAAGTTGAGATGAGAGAGTCTCCTATGCCATAGCCAGTTGATTGTCTCACTTGCCTTTGAGAATAGACAAGTCCCATTCTGAGTCAGGGATGACATGTCAAGAACATATACATCATCCCTTCTAGGGGCAATCAACACAACTTCCTTATTGGCATTAAAGATAGTCCCTCTCTTGTCATCAAACTGAACTATGTATTTGGCATCACATAGTTGGGAAACACTTATCAGGTTGTGCTTGAGACCATTAATATAAGCTATTCTTGTAAAAACTATGCCATTGCAGTTTACTGAACCATAACCTTCAGTGGGAGCTGATGAGTTATCACCAAATACTACTTTGGGTCCTAGTTCTTCCACATATTTGTGCAGAAAAATTTTCACACCAGTCATGCTTCTGGAGCATCCACTGTCTAGATGCCAAGTAGGATCCTTGATGTGTTTCTACACAAACAGTAAACTGGGTTAGTTTTTCTTGTTGACCCACTTTCTAGTGGGCTTAGTCCTCAGGGACTTTTTGAACTCAGTTAGTGAATCATGGTCTGAAGTTGTGTGACCTGAGCTTCCACATGTTTTACATTTTGTGGAGGTTGATGCCTCGGGTGTCTGAGAAGTGTTGGTCTGGTTTTTCCTTCTGGACTGAATAACTTTGTCATGTCCTCTGTTTTCATGGGAGGGATCCCACAGATGTCATAGCAATCTTTCATCATACAATCATCAGGAAGATGATCATTGAAACCACAGTGAGGACATGGTGAGAAAGGCTTAGCCTTCAGTCTTTGTTTGGATGGTATGGCATACTGATAGCCTTGGTTTTTATATAGACCTCTTGCTTTTAAAGAAGCAGTGTGGGGGATGTGATCACAAGTTCTGTGGTCCTCTTGTTTGCATATCATACAAAACAGGACTCTGTAGCATTTATCAGTGCTGTGATTTAGATAATTGCACATTTCACATCTCCCTGAGGGTCTAGGTGTGGTTTTTGGTTTGGAAGAACCTGAGGATACTGAGGGCTTTGTTGATTTTGAGTCAGAGTTTTTCTCAGTGGACTCAATTTTCTCACTCTGCATCCTAACAAGTTCAGTAAGCTGATCAACCTTTGAATCAGTGCTTTCATGCTTCACTTCAGTGGGTACTGAAGGTTTTTGGTGTTCAGTGGGTGCAGGAGTAGGTCTTTTCAGAATAGTCTTTCCTAACCCTGATTTCTCTTTGGGAGAATGTGGTTGATAGACTAATGGTGCAAGGTCAGAATTGGGTTCAGCTCCCTGAAGTTGTTTCAGTGGAGGGAGTGGTGAATCAGACTTAGACTCAGTGATGGATTCAGTAGGACTAAGTTCATCAGTGACTCCTAGCAGCTCCTTGATAGCCTGACTTTCAGGCTCCAGGATTCTTCCAGTATTAAAATTTGGCATTTTACTATCAGGATTGTTTCTTTCAATCCAATCACTGGGTTTGGGAGCAAGTTCTTTGCTAGAGAGTATGTTGGTTAATAGAAAAGTTGTAGAATGGCTACTCTCCCCAGAGACTTCAGTGAGTTGATCATCACCCAGACCTGCCTTTTTGGGGCTGGGTGTGAGACTCAGTGTTTCATAAAGTTTGGGGTTTTTCTGAGTCCATTTCCAAATAATTTCCTTTTCTTTCTTAAGTTCTTCCTGAAGAGCTTGATTTTGTTTTACAAGTTCAGAGTTTTGAATTTGAAGTGTAACACTTTCAAGCTTGGCTTGTTTTAAAGCAAGTAATTCATCTCTACAATGATTTAATTCAAAACTCAGTTTGTTAAATTTTGAAAACAAATTAAGTCTTTGCTCTTCAACATACTTAAGATCAACATTAATATAATCTAAGTAAGATTTCCAATCATCATTATCATCCATAGAAAGTAAAAGATTTACCTTCCTCATAGTGATGTTAACCCATTCACCATTTCTTGCATGACTCTTCCCCACAGCAAGTTTGTTGTCATCTGACAGAGCCATCAGGGCACTGATGTGAACTTCATCATCATCAGAGGACACTTCAACCTCATCCCAGTCATATGTTTCAGCAACAAGCCCTTTGTTCTTGGCTTGAGAAGGCTTTGGAGCCTGAGGAGGCTGAGAGACTGTTGAGGATGATTCAAGAAGGGCAAGTTTAGCTTTTGCCTTTCTGTACTTGGCTTCAAAGTCAATTTGAGGGACTTTTTCAAATCTTTGACTAGACTGAAGCATGTTTGGTTGAAATTTGCTGGGGCCTGAAAAAGAGTTATTTCCTGAAAATTTGAAGGATGGTTCTGAGGTTGTTTTTGAAAAACAATCTTTAGCAAAATGGCCCATTTTGCCACATTTAAAGCATTCAGTGTTGTCATTTGCTTTTGAAGGAAATTTGTTTTTCCTTAAAAAACCTTTTTGAATTAGCAAGGAGTGCTCTTTCATGAAATTCAATTTGAAGATCATTTAGGTACTCCTCACTGGTTCTTTGGTCAACCTCATCATCAGATCCATCCTGAAAATCCTGCACAACACCTTTTGAATAGAAAGCAGTTGATATGGGTGAAATTGTCAGGGCCCTTTTGGTCTCCTGAGCTTTACCAGGGTATCTCCTGGTGATAAGATTGTCTTCATAGACAAACTTCCCATAGATGGCAGGGAGCTCAAGGTTCTGAATGTGGTTTGCATTTCTCAATCCCTGAGAGAAGTTTAACCACTTCTCAGGGAGACTGTTGACAAAACCAACATTGATCCCATGTTTTGACAGTATAACACCATAATTAGTCAGCTCATTCAGGAGGGTCTTATACCGAGTATAAGTCTCAGAGAGACTTTCAGAATCCTTGGCCCTGAAGGTATTGAATTCAAGCTTCAGGTCCATGATTCTATTCTCTTTGGTATCAGAAGACCCTTCATAGCTATGAACCAGGTCAGTCCATGTCTGCTGGGCAGTGGGACAATTGATCACTGATTCCATTATATCATCAGGGAGGCATGATATAATGATGCTTTTCAGGCGCTGGTCTTGATTGACCACCCTCCTTTCATCTGGGGTCCACTGAGCTTCAGGTTTAATTAAACCTTAGGCAGTTGTTGGGACATATGGACCATCATTAATCAACTTAATGTAATATGGTTCCATCCCAGTTAAGTAGCAAAGCATTCGCTTTTTCCACTTATTAAATTTGCCAACTTCTAGTCGAGGGGCAGTTGCTGAATAACTTCCACCCTTTTTGTCGACAAGTTGGGGAACATCTATGTCAGTCATAGTGGGATCTTGATTTTAAAAACTTGAGCACTCTTAAGTTTTGAAAACAGGTTTAAGTTTTACAAATCAGAGGCTCTGATACCACTTGTTGGTCCCTTTTACTTGGTTAACTATAACTACAAAGCTAAAGTAACCAAGTTCTATGACATTAAACAAAGATGTATAAAAACGATTAACAATAAAGTAACGTAAACATAAGAGACAATATTTTCCAACGTTTAATTCTTTATTAGAAGTTAATCAAAAAGAATCGTACCCAAGTGTTTGCGGAATAACACCTGGGATTGAAAATGAAAAGTATGGTATTGACTCCTCACTAAACTCAATCTATGTTGAGTGACAACTTTCAGGACCCACTGAGCTATCTCAGGGGTTATGTTGTTCTTTGGAGGAGTAAAAGTGGTTTGTGAATGCTTTACATTAATTGCACAAACTTGTCAACTTTTACTCCTCTCTTATGCTACCTATTTATACACAAATGTGAACAACTCTATTATACAATGGACCTAAGTGTTCCTCAATAAAATCTTGATAGATTTTATTCTCTGGCAAGGGAAACTTCTTTGGGTTAAGTCCAAAAGGCACTTTCTGATGACAGCCTGGTTTTAGCCATTTGAGGAAAGTTTGACCTTAAAGTGATAAAGCACTTTAGTGAAACAGATCAAACTTTCCCGCCCAGTCCCGCCAAAACTTCAGTCTTCTAGTCATCAGTCTTCAGTACCATGAAGTTGTTGAGGAGTCATGGGGTTCAATGAGTTATTGTCATCCTCACTGAACCCATCACCTTCTTCTTGGCTTAGATCACACTTCACTGAGTTCCGCATCACTGAATGGAGAACCTTTCTTCTTAGGCTCGGTCTAAGCATCCTGAAGATGACTCACTGAGTTACTGTTCATTCAGTGACTTGTTTATACTTAGGTTATTTTACGTTCAAATCCTTGTTAGAAGAAGATTGGGGAATTCGACGGGAAAATATGTGTATGAAAAATTCAACGCAGTGGGGCTCGGTCAAGCGTTTTTTTTGTCGTTTTCGGCCTTATGCCATCGACATAGTGTTGATGGGAAATTGCTTGTCGCCTGTTCTCCTTATCCTTGTAGTGATTGCTCATTAGTGTGTGTTATAAGATAAGTCGTCTATATAAATTTAAAACTTGACTAAGGATATTCTACAATGATATAGCACATCACATCACTACCTTTCATTTCCTTTCTAAAATTTTCAACAAGGACGATGTGTCACTTGGAAATCATTACTTTAACCTTACATAAGTCAAACTTTGATTACCATTTCCACAAAATCCATCGATGTGCTAACATAGTTTAGCGTCAACCATGGTCATTCTAGTATTTCTTTCTTTATGTCATAAGATATTTCATAATTCCAATTTTAAATTATAACACAGTTTTTCAACTTTACATAATAGCCTCCATTCTAGGCATCTACCTTATAAATTTATGATTCAACAATTAACGACTTCAATTCTTTATTTAAATAAAAATGCGTCACAATCCATTCAAATAAGGAGATTATAAATCATTCTGCTAATGCATTCCGGACATAACATTCGTACTTATCTCAATTTCCTTTACATTTTGAGTTTTAATACATTTTTTTAATGCGCAAAAAATGATTTTTTACGCACAAAAAGAATTTTGGTGCACAAAATTTACAACTTGCTATATTGATGCACAATCTAATTTTGATACATATACTAAAAAGAAGTTAGATGCAAAAACGAATTTTGATGCACAAAATGTCAATATTTACAAAATTTTAGTGAGCAAACGTTTTTTTACGATTTTTCCCCATCAAAACTATATTTAGAAAATTTACTTCAAAACTTTATTATCCACCAACGTACATATCTTGTAAAAGTTTTTGAGAAATTTTTTCAAAACTTTTATTTTTTTAATCATCTTTACGCTTTTCACGAATATTTGTCTTTTTGTTTTAATCTTACCCATAATGTTATTATTTAGAGGACATCAAACAAATAGATCAAACTATGAAAAACTAATTAATACGGCATATGTTGAATTTCTTTTGTACGATTTATGTCAAATCACTCCGTATGCGAGATCTAAAAACTTAAGGGGTGTTTGTTTAAGCATAAATGTGGGCTTATGAGCTTATTTATTTCAGCTTATATTTTATAAGCCTCAATTTTCCGGTTTATTTTGAGATTTATGGGCTTATGTAAGTTTTTCATATCAAATATATAAGTGCGCAAGTCTCAAAATAAGCCGGAAAATTAAGGCTTATATGAAATATAAGCCGAAACACAAATAAGCTTATAAGCTTAAACAAACACCCCTTTAGACTATGTTTATTGATGACCTTCACCAACCGATTGGGACCACAAATCAAATAAATACATAATAAAATAATTATTTTATACAATAGTTGGGAATTGAATGCTCCAAACCGGTCACTTGGAGACCTTCATATTCTTGGCCCAATCTGTCACAACTCACATGTCTCTCAATGATGGCTATGCATATTTTCTTTTGTTTAGATATGGATTCTCTTTATTATGTTAGGTTGGTTTGTTGAGAAATTGTATAAAAGTTGAGATTGGTTGTAAGTATTGATCGTATAAGTGAAATAAAAAAAATAGTAAAACTAAGTGACTTAGCTCAGTTGGCCACCTGAGTTTCTTCTAGAGCTTGGGGAAGCGTTTTATCCTGGTTCGAGTTTCGCAAGTGACAAAGAAAATCCAGATTTTTCTTTTAGTGTAAAGCCGTGAGTTCTAGGTGTTTCACTTCGCGGGTCTCTCCTAGTGGTTCGGGTCCTGGCGCAGTGGCGCCTGCCTGTTTGGATTGTTTAACTCGGAGGTCGGATTTCAAGTGTGTGTGTATATATATATATATATATATATATATATATATATATATATATATATAATAAAAATTGGGTTTTGATAGATTATTAATATTAACATGGTCTTATAATACAATTATACAAACCATTTGGTCCTCATGATAAAGCATCCACTGACTAAAAAATACTACATAAAAACAAAACAAAGACAGTTGCTAACCAATCCCTTCCAAAATTATGGTTGGTGGTGTAAAACAGGAATCATGCACACAAACTTTGACTATTTGAATTCTTTTATTTCCGTTTCATTCCAACACCCTCTCATTCCCTCCCTCACTTAATTACTCAAGTTCTTTCTGGTATGTTTATCACATTGGTCTCCTATCTCTTTTTTGTTTTTGTTTTTGTTTTTGTTTATAGTTGCGATATACGATTGTTTGTGCATGTTTCCATTCGTGTAATATTTGGTTTTATCATCTACGTGCATGCCAGTCATAAGCACTTTTATGCATTTTCACCTATATGTAATGAGTAGACATAGCAACTTAAGACCTATGTTGGTTAAACATGGGTCATGTTGGGTAAATATTTATTATGTGATCGGGTTTTGTTGGGTGTTACGAGAGATTTAAGATGTCTCCAGTTAGGTATTTGATGTAATATAACAATTATCTAACGGGTCTAGGGCGGTTAATGAAAAATTAGAACGCCCGTTTTCACTTTTTCATTCCTTACGTACTCAAGTAAGTCCTTTTTCCTTTTTCGGTGAAAACGGATTGGTCAACACAACCCAAGACCTGTCTCACCCGGACCTGTTTTGACCCTGCTACCAAATGACACATTCAGACCCGAAACCTGTTACGAGACCTGACCCGGCCCGACCTGCCAACTTAATCACTTTTAGTTATGAGTGAGTAGAAACTTAGGTAGTTTCTTTCTGAGATATAATCCCAATCAGTTGTCTTTGAGATTTGAGACAACTATTGTACATGCAGTTGACAAAATTTGTTATGCATCATGAACATGTAAACATATGCATATGCTTATGATATAAACTAGTGTACAGTTGAGAACTTGAGATTGTATGGAGTATGTATGTCGCCTTTCTCTTGGTTTTTGGTTTACAGAATTACAGGGCTCTATTTCATGAAATTATAGGCTGTAAAATAAGCTCTCTTTTTTTCTTCTTTATCTGTATACAAATGTATATTTAACAAGGATAAATTAATAGAAAAGTTTATTTTCGCAGTTAAGTTGTATCTGCTTTATTTCTATGAACATGTTTTACTGCTTAATTTTAAGTAATATTGCATCTTACAACGTATAGCGTCTTAGGTGTATGAAAATCTTGTATTAGTAATTGCATTCAGCTATCTTGAAAGCGAGTCTGCATTATGGAGAATCATTCAAGCGCAATATGGTTATGGTTTTCTAAGGATTACAATAGTCTAAAGCTGTTAAAAGTGATATTAATATTATACCAACAACTTTTTTGTTGTGATCACAGAAATAAATTGCATTGTTCGTTTTTTTCCTAATTGCTGAGCTATGGATTTCTTGGAAGCAAATGAGACCCAAATTGTCATTGCGGGTTTTGCTGTTGCGATTGCTGCATTCTACCTAATCAACTCTAAGAAACCCAAAGGTTCATAATGAACTCACTTTTAATCAGTATTCTCGATCTATGCATATCTTCATTAGGTTTTTTAATTAGCATATTAAATAATCAAGGGTAATGGTATGGATTTTCACATTACATAATCCTATTTGGTTAGCATATAGGATGCAATGAGTAAGATATAGATACAATGTTTAGTTTGGACACAGCTACTTACCTTATCTGATAAAAATATTGAATTTCTATTTACAAAAGTAGCAATCTAAAAATAACAAAAGCTTCACTTCAGTAAGGTGTGTGGCCTTGTGGTCTCAGGGTCACTTGTTCTTTAATGTTAAAATTCCAACTTTCATTTTGGGCATGGTTTCCATCCGGTTATCTGCAAAACTGAATTATAAATTGGCGTGCTTTCATTAGGATGCCTAGATCCAGAAAAGTTTCGAGATTTCAAGCTTGTCAAGCGCACACAGCTTAGCCATAATGTAGCCAAGTTCAGATTTGCTCTTCCTACACCAACTTCAGTGTTCGGACTTCCTATTGGACAACATATTAGTTGCAGGTATGTCAAACTTGCTCCACTATTTTTGATTATCACTCTTCACAGCCGACATTTCTCTGTATAGTTGTGAAGTCAAAAGTCATTTTAGAGTTTCTGTAAATTTGACATGAAATTTTGGAACTCTGGTTGGAAAAGTTGAGTATGACAATAGACATTATAGTTGTAATTAGTTACAAAAGCTGATAAATCTCAACCTTAAATATAAAAATGTTTGGATCCAGGAACATATGGTGTAGTGAGATTTGTTGTTACATGCACCACCATTAGCGAGGCATGGTTCTTTTTACTGATGACTTTGCTTGTTTTGTACTTCAATGTTTAGGGGTAAGGATAGTCAGGGTGAAGAGGTTATTAAACCATATACCCCAACCACTGTGGATACTGATCTTGGATATTTTGAGTTGGTTATTAAGGTACTGATCTTATTTCTCTCAGTTTTTGCTTACATGTGTTTCGGACTTTCGGTAATACATGGTTAGTCTTTTAAGACATGCCAAAACAAGCTGAGTTGGGTTGACCCACAAACACTTTTGTCCATATTTTGAAGTAATATGTAGATTAGTTAAAACTTTATTATTAACATAATATATTGTTCATTCGAAAAAAGTCGGTTTAGTAGGTGGAAAACTACTCAATAACACTTTGGGTGGTGACTTTTAACTAATTGACCTGCGTGAACCATTTCACTTTTAGCTACCGTTTCAAAAATGGCCTCATTTGAGGAGTTGGGGGGTGAATGCATAACCCAGATTGGCCCATTTTAAGTAGATGATATGAAATTCACACTTTGGCGAATTTTACCAATTGCATGTACAGTCTTCAAATCAATCAGCATAATCTGCTGCATGTTATGCAGATGTATCCACAAGGTAGAATGTCACACCACTTCCGAGAGATGAAAGAAGGTGACTACTTGTCCGTGAAGGGCCCTAAGGTACATAAAATTCTTTGATAACTAAAAGTCATGTTTGGATTCGTCGCCAAGAGTGCATCATTTGTACTTATCCTATGTGATTTATTATTTTAAACTAATTATAGCTTCATGTGTTACATAGTCGGTTAAAAGAAATTGTTCGTTAGAATCTAAGATTCATGTGGTATTAAAAAACCCCAAAACAACAATTTTTTATCGGATTTCCTTTAACATGTCAGTATGCTGGCATCATCACAACTCTCCTTTAGTAGATAAATGGATTTATCAGGCGATATCATGGTTTAAGCTCTTTATTCATAACATGAGTACTATATAGAGTCGGTCTAAATATGTCGGCTGATGTTCAGTTGATCTGTCAACATTCTTTATGTTGTAGTGTAATAATTGGATCAGTCAACATTCTTTATCTGAACAGACTTATTTTCTATTAACTTCAGGGGCGGTTCAAGTATCGGTTTGGCGATGTGAGATCATACGGAATGATTGCTGGGGGATCCGGCATAACTCCAATGTTTCAGGTTTTTCAATTTGTAGAAAAGTTTCATATATATCCCTCCAAACTTGCACGTATCATATATTGTATAAAGCGATCTTTCGTTTTTAAGTAAGGTGGTTTTGCTAAAAATGGTTTATAATCAATATTTTTGTGCTTCTATCCTAGGTTGCCAGATATGTTCTGGAAGGAGAATCTAATCAGAGTCAGACCACGATTGATCTCATCTATGCTAATGTCACATATGATGACATCCTCCTTAAGGTACTAATTATAAATTTTTGTAGGTACCTTAAAAGCGCACATAAACACCCGCAGTTGACTCATTGGATGACTTGCAGGAAGAACTGGAGGAACTTGCTTCTAAATACCCCCACCGCTTGAGAATTCACTTTGTATTGAATCAGGTAAGCTTAGAATATGGAGTTGATCTGTTTATTTATACTAGTATAAGGCATTACTTATCTCTAGAAAATTTCGATTCTAATGATTTATATACTGTAAATGAAGTTATCAGTTCCTTGTAAAGAGAATGATACTGAAAAGTAGTACATATTGACTCATATATCAAATGTAGACTCTTCCAATTCCGGATATAATATTTTTCTGATGTCTGTTTTTACACTTTGAAGCCACCGGAAGGATGGACAAGAGGCGTCGGTTTTGTAACCAAGGAAATGATCAAAGAACATCTCCCTGAACCTGCGTTTGATATTAAGGTATGCTTTAATTTAAATATTTCTACAAGTTCTAAAATGGGTAGGATATGGTGAAACAGGCTGAGTTGGTTCGACCAGAAAACATTTTGTTCAAAAATTTAAATTAGTTATAAAAGTTTTGAGAAATGTGATTACGAAAGTTATCATGCAAAACAATTTAAAAATTTTGATTTGGAAACTTTAAGTATTAAAATTACCGTATTGGTAACTGTCAGGATATGGTGAAACGGGCTGAGTTGGTTCGACCAGAAAACATTTTGTTCAAAAATTTAAATTAGTTATAAAAGTTTTGAGAAATGTGATTACGAAAGTTATCATGCAAAACAATTTAAAAATTTTGCTTTGGAAACTTTAAGTATTAAAATTACCGTATTGGTAACTGTCATACCCATTTGACTCCAACCTGAATTGACGCGGTCAAAACTAAGTCGGTCGGAATTTTAACCTCTACATGTTAAAAATCATTGATAATTAAATAACACGCAAATCAACCTGCAGATTCTACGATGTGGTCCACCACCAATGAACAAAGCCATGGCAGGTTATCTTGAAGCTTTGGGATATGACCCAGATACGTTGTTCCAGTTCTAATTTTGAAAGATCTTTACATTTTGTTGTATTTGGCATCTTTATTGATTGTGTTGAAGCATTTTTAGTCGGGTTCTTGTACTCTACTTGAATAAAACTTCTATATCCTGGTATCTACTGTTGACATTATTTGTGCCATATGGTCAGTAGGTTGTTGCACGCAAACTCGCACATATGAAATACAAATTCTCGTGTGTTCACAAATGGTTTCAGATTATTTTATATGTTTTTGTAACCTCTGCTATGTGTATATCGTGTTGTATGATGTCCATGGGCATCTTGGTGTTGCTTGGTGATGGCTAGCAGTAGCGGCGGACTGAGGACTAAACCCGTGCATTTTATAAAACTAAAAAGAATAACACAAGAACTTGGGTCCCACGTGCATTTCAGAAAAAAAAAATAATAATAAAAAAAAATAAAAAATAAATAAAAATTACACTAAAAGTAAGAAAAATCCATGTGGCTCACAAGCACACAGGGAAACCCCCTCGCCCCTCAGTCCACCTGACTAGTAATGAAGCCAGAAAATAGGGGAGAAGAGATTGGTCCGAACAGTCAAAGATGAAAAACCAAATGTGAAACAAAAGTTATGATAAAATTTGAAGAAAAACAAAAATAAAAAGGATCACAACCAGACGGCACACATTTTAGATGCATCTGATTTTAAAATTATCTCCTTTATTTAAAATATGTGGTTAGAAATCTTTTTATTTTATTTTATTATTATTATTATGTTTTTTTTTTAACATTTTCACCAGATCTCTTCCCAAAACAAATAGTTAGGATTAAATGAGAAGAAAAAAGCCATCCACACAGCTACATAAACTCAATACTTTACACCCAGCAAGCATACCACCATGGCATTAATAGCATATAACCAAAATCTTTGTTTTAATGCTTAATCTGTTATATATATTACATGTACCAGTTTCAATGGTTCACCATTTACTGTCCATATACCAATGAGACCACCATGTTTATTTTCCATAAATAATTCAGTGAGCTCTATACTACCCACATCTTGAACAATATACTCAACCATGTTCAAGTTCAATTTAACGACTCATAAGTAGAAAACCATGAACCAACAAAACACATCTTGTTGGAACAAAAAGCAAACTACTTTTGACCCTTGAGCCATCACAAACAAACGAATGCAACTTCAATAGACAGACAAAAGGAATAGCGATAACTAAGACCTCAACCCATCATATTAGCAAACGACAATCCCATTGAGTAAGGCCTGTGAAATCTTGATTTAGGTTTATCAAGATCTTTATTTACCTTCGTGCTTGTTTTGGTCAGCACGGGCTTGTCTTTTAGATCTGAGTCACTGGTTTCAGTAAGAAACTGAAGACCCTGAAAAAATGATGGATGCAGAATGTTAATTAAGAGAGATCAGCATATGACTAGATGTAGAAGAGAGGTTCAAGAATTTTGACAAACCTTCAAAGAAGTGTCCTCGTATGTAATTTTTGATTGTTCTCCTAGCTTAGCTTCAATATCCTATTGTAGATTAAAAATATGACACACTTAGCAAGGTTCTCATATGTAAATTAAAAGTGCCATATGCGCATCCAGTCAAAGAAGCATTTCCGTAACTATATCATCAAATGAACGTTGAATTTTGTTTTGTTCTTGTGCTTTGACTGATTTTTGCATCAGGGCATGATGTATTGTAATAATTATCATGTTTGAATTGCAACCCAAAAGTAAGGATATAATAATACAATTGTTAACATTCAGGGTTATAAATTAGGAACTTTTGCAAGTTTCTTGAGACAATCCAGAAGAAAAGAAAAAAAAATCATGAGAACGGGAATTAAAATATCGACCTGAAAGAGCTTAGCATTCATCCCATCTTTGATCCCTCCGGCTACTTGACATAAATAGTACAAGCCGGAATTGGTCACATCCTGTAGGCGGAAACCATGTCAGCAATCAACGAATCTTTAGAAAAATCAATGAATGGATATGAATAGTAAAAGCATTCTTACCTGCTTTCCTTCGATAAGGTCAATTTTTCCTTCCTGTTATTTAATTAAGTTAGCTACCTGAATAGTAATAAAAAAAAAAAAAAAAAAAAAAAAAAAAAAAAAAAAAAAAGAAAAGAAAAAGAAGCTAAGTTTCTTATCTAGTAAAATAACGATGAGAAACTTACCAACCCAACCACCATCTGATGGATTGCATCAATGTCATAACTTATCTGATTAATATTGGACTTCACATCATGTACCTGCATATAATTCAAACTGTAAAGACGCCAAGTGCCAAAATTATGAGAAAGTAGTATTGACATTTCTTGAAAAACAACATTTTAAAATGAGTATCATTATTCTTAATTAATTATCGCTAATGAATATAAACATAATTATCGCTAGGTTCACATTATTTGAAACTATATTTATGTGTGTGAAATTTCGCTTTCCATATCCTCTTTTGGCAATAAAAGTAACTTTTATTTTACACATTAATATCTTAATGTATTTCATAAACTTAAACCCCTATATCAAAATGCTTGAGCGTGCCCTTTTAAAGGGATTTCAGAACATGACAGCTGTTTGGGATAACAATTCCATCTAGACATGTTACTCCTTAGCTTTCGCATAAAAGATGCTAAGTAGAAAAAATCGTATATATCTGAAAAACTAGTAATGGAAGGAGTTTTCTTCTTACATCATTTGCAATCAGATTACTTATCTCCTTCTGCTCATCTAATTTCCAGTCCAAGTTTTCAAGTCTCTTTGATAAATGCCTCTTTGTAGACTGCAGATTTCAATCACAAAGAAAAACAAACTCAGCCACTATCACAATCAAGAAATAACTAATAAACTGATTGCAGATTATCAACTTGGTATTACTCACAGCTAGTGCATCGGATACATTCTCCAACTGTTTTGATACCGTTGATACGGCGTTTGCCATGTTGTGCTTTGTTACAAACATAACATCAGAAAAGGACATACCCTGAAGAAAAACAAAGCAATTGACATTGAGTGGATGCAATTAAATGGAAAAGCAATCAGTCATACAATTTGTTGACTTTGAGCATTAATATCAGTGTTACCTTCCACCACATATAACAATATCCCATTGCTCCTAGTGCCGCGGCTGGCATTAAATAAGATGAGTAACCTCCTGCGTGGCACATCCAAGCAAAGATGCTAATTTTTATTAATGAGCTCAAAAACCAAATTATACAAGAGGTTGATAATCCCAAGCTCAATTATGAACGCTATACAAGAACAAAACAGTATCATTAAGTAGCTCTAAGTATCTGGTAAGAATTCTTACTTTGACTATAACTTTGTACACTTTCATGTTTTATGGTTGGCCATATCAAGCAATTTCTATTGATTTACATAAGCTCTCTGTCTCTATCTACACAATGGTAAAACACAAAAGGCAAAGTGACAAACAAAAACAACGCCAATATGAGAAGTGGGCCAGGGTTCACTTCTGTGTATAGATTCTAAGAAATCTTAACATTATAAAATATGTCAATGTGTGGTCCTTGATCCTTTTTTATCACAAATCAACAAGAGTTTATAGAGCTAAATGTTTGACCCTTTTAACAGTGATCAACCACACCCAAGTCTCTGAAGAGGCCTGAACTCACAAGCTAAAAACTGTAGAGCTAAATTGCTAGCATTGATCCAAAGGGTTTCTGGCGTCTGGTTCGTACTAATTTCTTTTAATTATGTATAGCTCACAAAGAGCATAAATATGGCTTATTGTTTTTATGGATAATACTAATAATATGCATGCATAGTTGGAGACATGTAGATATACATCTCAGTCCAAATCTTCAATTCAACCAGAAGCAATGCATAGATGTGGTAAGCATTTCAGAACATAAAGTTGAGAAGGGATCCAGTGAGAAGAAAAACTATAATGAGAAGAATAAGAAGGATTTCTAGCCACACATTTCAAATAAGAGGGAGAATTTTAAGGGGAGATGCATCTATTTTTGTAGGTGCATCTGAAATGTGTGTTTGTGACTTGTGGTGTCTTGTTACTTTAATTTTTCTTCTCATTTGATCCTAACTCACATAAAAAAGTTATCTTTTATAAACTGGGATTACTAGGGTTTCTCTTTAACATGTTTTTTATTGTGTTTTACCGCTTTATAGCTTCTTTTTCCAGTTTTAAATTTGGATGATATCATGTTCTCACTCAGATATATTTTGTGACAGACTGAAATAGTTTTTTTCCTTAAAGGCTTAAAACGCACAGTCATTACAGATGTAGAATATTACACTTCGAGATCTTTTTACATAAACCAACAGAATAAAGATTAACAATCTAGAAAAAAAAAAAAAAAAAAAAAAAAAAAAAAAAACCCCCGTTCTAGAAATGTATTACCACTTGGATAAACCCTGAGAATAAGGGACAAATCATCTAAAAAGTAACAAGTACTAGAAACCTAATACGAATACTTTTACTATTAGTGGAGTGGCTGTCTGACACTCTGACTAATACCTTAAAAGACATACAGGAAAGAATTGATGGAATAAGTCTGAAGTTTAAATGTAGTGAAGTAAACCATGTATGAAGAACAAAACAAAACAAAAAATTGCAGAATACCAAGAATAAAAGTATGAAGTGAAAGTACAGCTAAACCATAAATCAGGCTCATCCTATTATGTTTCCCTCTAAGCAAGCAAAATAATGATCATTATACCTCCAGCATACATTAAATATTCAACAAAACACTATACATATTCCATAAAAAGATCCTAAAGAAAGCACAAGTATTGAGAACAAAAAGGTATAAAAAGAGGTGATGTGACATACCACTTGAGCTGGAATTCCCATTGAAAATGGTAACAGGCCGAGAGAGCGACAACTCCCGAATCTCTTGTGCCAATTGTCGGATCTGAAGCCAAATATTAAATGAGAAAAGAGTAAGCACATAAATATTACAATTTACAATATATGTCCATAAGAACATATACTAAACTGACCAAATTAAAGTTTGTTCAAATAACTAGGTCTAAGAAGTCCAGTTTTGACAACAGTATAGTGAATGCATTCACAACTTATCCTATTAGTTTTTCAAATACCTGTGCTGCAAGAGCGGCACTGTCGTACTTTCCAGGTAAAAGTTCAGCTTCATTAACACCTTTCATCAACTCCTGAAGCTCTGCTAATAGTTCCGACATTTTACCACTCCTCAATATGACAGAACTAGTCAGACCTATTCCACAAGACAAAATACAACATAAGCAAGTCATTAAATAGATAAAAAATAAATAAATAAATAAAGAAAAGGAAACGTCAACAGAGCTACAAAACCCTCAATGTAACATTGTATACCCGCACCTCTTTTGTGCTCGTCAAATCATTTTTTGCAGAATTTTACTGCCAAAAAGAAATCAACATATGCAAACACCAGCCACGATGATGTTTACCTAGAGTGTACCCAAAAATGAATATAATATGACACACCAAACTCATCATACACTTGTTCCCAATCTTAGCATATTATACCTTAATTGCAACATTACCTTCTACACAAAGCCATTAGTTTTAGAGTCCTCTGCAAAAATATATTTACACCAAGGTAGTTAAAGGCGAAAGAAAGCTTAAGGTGCGTGCCTTGCCTAGAGACTAAGCCGAGAGGCAACAAAAGACGAGGGCCGGAGTGAATTTATTGTGTGCATATAGTGCATATGTAGTGTGACAATGATTGAAAAAACTTAATAAAGGAAAGATGAGTGGGCTTGTATATACTTCATATTCAAAGTTGACCCAAAACACCAATTCAAAATCAAATGACTATATAACTAACATTAGGGGCAATTTTGTGTTTGAGCCGAATACCAGATGTGCCATCAGACCACATCACGCCTCATAGCCGGAGCGCTACGCCTGCAGAGGCAAGAGCCCGGGTGAAGTGGTCTGCCGTGAGCATGATAAGGTGAGATAGCGCGTGAGGGACTAATCGACCCAGGCGAAAGCGTTTGACTATTACGTATACCACTATAGCTGAAAGGAAAATTCTATAAGATGTAACTAGACCAGCTATGTTGTATGAATTAGAGTGTTACCTGATTACGAAAGCTATGGCAAATAGAATAGATTCCTCCTATTGACTAGAGAGATACGAGTCTTGTTACATAGCTAGTCCTCAATTAGGCGCACTACTTAATGATTGAGTTTCCACCCATTGACAAGAGACCGTACGAGTCCATAACCATTGTCAATACAAGTGGTGGAATTAAGGATGCTAAGGTAGACTTATGGTAGATAGAACTCCAGCTTTTATAACCGAACTAGAAGTCGTTGCGATCATCAACAAGGATGGCTTAGATGGTTTAAAGCGTCTATGTAGGGTAGTTTTTCTAAGTAATTTCAACAACCTGACATGTACATATTTTGGCCTGCGTGCGTTCAGGTATAGTTAGTTGAGCTTTTCTAGGCGATGTTATTAGCCCCAAAGGTGCCCGGCTTTTAGATAACTAGTTTTCATCTACGCTTCATGTATATATATTTGCACCTACTTTTATCAAGGGTAGAGATCCATAGCTCTATATATCCGCATCCTTTATTATATATGCTCAGCTCAAAGACGGCATGGTATCGAATTACGCTAATTAGGCAGCTAGAATCTCAACAACAAACTAGTTATTATAAGCAATAATAAGCAAGCCCTAATTTATTATTATACCTGCTCCGACGAGGATGAGGACTTTGGAGGTGCTAACTCCGGTTTGCATCGCCATTTCAACGCCACTATTATTATTATTTCCTTTTTGATTTTTGCTTTGTGTTTCTATTCAATTTTTGGGAAAGAAAATGTGGAAGAAAGGTTTTTGATTGTGAGGACAAGCTTTGGTTCAAAGTCAATATTTTCTTTCGGACACACTTCATTTTTTAGACTTTCATACTTGTGGGTGGTAAGAAGAATAATAACCCGAACCGAACCCAAATAAGACTACTCAACTTGGGTTGCACGGGTCAATAATCTCATCCGGGTTATTTGGGTCAAACCTGAATAAATCGAATGGTAAACAAATTCGGGTATCGTGTTAAATAGTTTTGGCTAACTCGTGTTAAATACAGTCGTCGTCCATACGAGAAATCTTTGGTGTGAATATAGTCCATTCTTAAAATGAAATGACTAAAATGTCCTTGCCTTGGTGTGTATTTACTCATTTCACTTTGAGGTATGGACAGTAGCGGACCCAGGATTTTTCAAGGCGGGGGGCAAAAAAATTTTTTTTTGATAAAATCGTGATGCACTTTAATAAAAAGGTCACAATTTTATTTTTTTTACACTAAAACCTAAGGTTTTTACATTTTTGGCTTCAAGGTGGGGGGCAATTTGATTTTTTGGAGGGGTGCACTTTAATAAAAAGGTCTAAAAAAAATTTTTTTTACACTAAAATCTGAACTTTTTCGACAAGTCGTGGAGGGCACCGCCCCCCCAAACTTTGTACATGGGTCCGCCCCTAGGTATGGATTATATCCGCACCAATAGTTTTTCACAAAAATAATTTTATGTGTTTGTTATTAATGTTAGACAAAAATACACCGTTGGTCCCTAAACTTTCTAGTAAGCATCGCTAGGGCCTCAAACTTGAGAAAAACGTCGTCGTGCGTCCAAAACATGGTTTTTTTAGGCCGATTGCGCCCCTTTACCCATTTGGTCTTGGTCAATGCACGGTTTTAGTTATATATTCAAGGGTATAATAGGCAATTTCCTTTTATGACTACACCTTAATTACGTGTATTCCTACCCAATAATGATAGTTATGAACTAACTGTGAATTTTACTATGCAACTTGAGCGTATCTTCCCTGATAAGCTATTTATTTTTGGCGCCGAGTACCAATTAACCCACTCACCAAACCCATTAACACACCATAATTACACAAACCCTTATCCAGACCATCACCTGAAAATCAAAAACCAAAACCAAACCCTCATTTCCAGAACTCAAAGACCCAACGTAAATTCCAACAATACAATGTCGTTTGGAGATAATATGATCACTAATATGACAGATTATATCAGCAACATGCCAGAAACGTGACCACTAATATTATGAATCGCTTGCCAATAAAAGATGCGGTGAGGACCGCTAGTTTAGCAAGAAGTTAGAGGTTTAAGTGCACTTTGCTCACCGATGTCATAGTCGACGAGGATTTCTTTTACTATTTAACAAATAAATTTGATGGGAGGCATATTACTAGGCTTTTACTACAGCTTAATGGTCCCATAAGAAGGTTTGTGTTCTCCTTAGAGCCCAAAACGCTGTTTGGACAAGACGACTTGAATTATGAAGAGATTCATGATTGGCTTTTGTTTTTGGCTCGAGAAGGAGTTGAGGAGGTCACAATTAGAAACCGGTATGGTGAACCAGTTACATTGCCAACCCAACTTTACTCTCGTATGGAGTTGAAACATCTGAAAATTCATTATTGCACTATTCTCACTTTGACAAGTTTTAGGGGTTTTCCAAATCTATTCAGCTTAGAATTGTGTTTTGTCAATTTTCATAGCGGTACAGTTTGGGAGTTTGTTGCTGGTTGTCCCTAACTTGAGTCTCTTAAAATGGATCGTTCTACTACAAACGAGATGAGACTATGGGATATTGCAAAACTTAGCAATATGAAGAAGCTAAATTTGTCATTCGGTGTTTGGAACCATGCTATGACAATCACAACTTCTGATATCTTTCATTTGTCAACTCTTCCAAAACTTGAGACACTTACATTGGATTTTCGGGACTGCAAGGTGAGACCCTTACATTGATTTTCAGGACTACAAGGTAAGACCTATTTCAGTTTTACACTTCAAATTACAAAATGTTAAAGTAATTTGTAACACCTATGCAATGTAATCTTTTAAACTAACGAAAAGTCGACCTTTTGTAGTTGTTGGCAGAAGGTACCTCCTGGATGAATGTCCGTGTGGCCTTTGTATTCCTCAAGACTCTTGAGGTATCCGGGGTTGATTTTGGGAATAATGCAATGGTTTCATTTATCATTCAAATGATTTGTGGGTCTCCAAAGTTGCAAATGCTAGAAACCAGAGTAAGTGGAATGCATATGTTTGAAAGAAATCATCTTAAATTGCCATGGTTGTGCATCTCAATACTCTTGGGAAGTTTATAACTATGAGAAAACTATTTTTGAGAAGTGTATAAGTATAGGGCTTTTCCTATTAAGCATTAAATGAAAACAGTTTTCTATAATTGTATGCTCGTTAAATGAAATTGTTTACTATATAAATCTTAGCTTATTTTAGAAGTTTAACATGTGAACATGCTTGATGGGGTTGTGTTTCGCGTGTCGTTGCGGTTTAGCATTATTAATGCTTACTCAAGTTTTAAATTTATATTTAGCCGACTTATCAATAACACACACACCTAACGAGCAGTGTACCCGGTCAGTATGAATATAATGGTAAGTAGAGTGTCGATCACTAAGAGTGGAACGTATTATCTAGTTAACCTAATAAGTATTTTAATATCTTAAGTTAGTTTTACAGTCTAATCTAACGAAAAGGGGTTCAGCCTGAGAGACTGGCACAGTTTGGTTTTATTCAACACTAAATAAACTAATGAGCACGAATCAGCGAATAGCAACACGTACACAGATAGATAATAGAAGCAGAAGAAGGCCTGTCCTGATAGTTAAGCAGCTTGTCACTTGTTTTATTGCTAGTTTTATATGATGAGTATCGTAATCTAATCTGTCTCGTTGGATCCTAAATATAGGCGAGTAAACTCTTAATGATTACTTATGTCTATCCTACTTTCTAGACGCTAGATAAATAGGCGAGGAACAGGTATGGCAGCCCGCAGGCTCAGCTAGACATAGAGGTTATCAATGCACATATACAAGTCACCAAAAACATCATCATATAAACTTTAGTTGATGGGAAAGCAATTTTAAGGGGAGCAGTATGGTGGCCACAAGCCCATCAATCCCGATGAATTAAAGTGTACTAATACAATAAAACAAAGCTACTTAATGAATTAAAATACATGCAGGACCTTCTTACAGCTCTAATATCTTCGTTTGGGGTGTGTCTTGTGATGTTTCTTCGACTGAATTCGTCTCCTTAGGGTTTTGTTGCACATTAAATTTGTATATGTCTTGGGGTATTTATAGTTTCTGTCTGAGGGCACGATGTGGCGCATCGAGTAAGTAGATGCGGCGCATTGACTTAACTTCGCGTGGCCCCAAGATTTAATATATTCTGGAATATTCGTACACCGTCTTCAGATGCGGCGTATCTTGATCTTGTATGCGGCGCATGTCCTTCAGTATCTTGGATTGTATCTGGTGAGGTTTGGATAATGATACGCCGTATGTCAGAAGTATAATGCGGCGTATCTGGAGTAGAACAAGCTTGATCTTCTTCGTCGACCAAAGTTTCATATGTGGCGCATTCTTCAAAGTCAGGCAATGGTCTTCGAATTCATCTAAGTATGATATTGCAGCGTATCTGTTGAGAGTGATACGGCGCATCTTCTGGATTTCAGTAGACTTTTGACATCTTGCTAGTTTTGCTCCATAATTCGTCCAAAATTGCCATGTTTCACCAATTGCTTGTTTTTAACTGAGAATTACTAAAGCAAACAATTAAGTATCAATTCTCATAAATAATATAATAAAACAAGTCAAATAAATAGGATAAATGATGACAATAATATGTACTTATTTGATGTCATCAATGCTTGAAATGTGCTATAAACTAAACTTTAATCATCTTAACAAAGAGCAAGCAAGTTAGCATAACTAGAGAGCACTAGAGAAATGTAAGCATTCTCCCTTGTTATCCATACACTAAAGATACATAGCATTGCAGACAACCAATAACTAATATTTTCTTTCGTAAGAAGTATTCAACTACATTATTAATTTGCAGCGTGGTCAAAAACAAAGTTGTTACATCATCATTGATAGAACCCCAAAAAACGAAATGGATGAGGGTAAAAAGTGCAAGATCTCAACAAAGTAATTATGTTTCTTATTAAGCTTGGCTTACTTTTTATATGTAAATGTTTATGTTTAATGTAACACCATAATGGCCATTCATCACTCAACATAAATAAAAATAGAACCCGAAAAAACGAAATGGACGAGGGTAAAAAGTGCAAGATCTCAACAAAGTAATTATGTTTCTTATTAAGCTTGGCTTGATTTTTATATGTAAACTTTTATGTTTAATGTAACACCGTAATGGCCATTCATCACTCAACATAAATAAAAAAAAAAGATAAAAATCAAAGTGATTTCTTGTCGCTTCAAATGTTTCTCCGACTCATCAAATGTATACAAAATTTATAAAGGTACTCAGTTATATTGTATAAATTTTTTATTTAACAAAAATAACTTAAATTTTCATGATTTGGATTGTCAAAATCAATCGGAAATTTTGGATACTTTAAATTTCGGATATCCGTAATTTAGATATATCCGTTTTTTAACCCTCTAGTATTTAACGGCATACTTGAATATGTTTTAACGGTTGTTTGTCAAAAACACACTTTTTAAACTAATTATGTAAGTTGCACGTATGGTTGAGTCTTATTTGTATTATACTTATCATCAACAAGATGTTGTACATGGCTTTTTATAGACTATACTATAACAATGTGAATGATAAAAAAGTAACATATGTATTAATTAACATGTTATATGTAAAACATATCATGACCGCTTTCATTGGCAATGACCGCCTTCAATGGCAATTACGCTTTATAGCTCTCCTCGGAGTAGCAAGGGGCCTAGCATACCTGCATAACCAAACTCCAAATATTATATATAGAGATTTAAGCCATCTAACATTTTCCTTAATTAAAGATTCTTTTTAAAGCAAAAAGTGTTTACTTTTTTAATATTGGTAAATGACAAAACTCATCGGTTATTTCTATAAGACTTACCTACATCCACTTTTAATATTTTCTTTTCCTTTTGTTTATCCGATTATTAAGAGAATACTAATCGTAACATATACACATACATATATATTTTCTTTTGTATAACCTTTTATATGAAGAGTTTCCATATCATGTCATAAAGATCATCTAACTACAAAGACTGGCGTTTATAGCTTTGGCATTGTTCCACTTGAAGTATTAACTGGTAGAGCAACACTAGACTCGAGTTGGCCACCTTGGGAACACAATTTGATTATATGGGTGTTACCCAATATCACAACAGGCGCATTTCTTGATGGTTTCTTGGACACCGAGATGCAAGAGTATCTAACAAATACATTAGTACACTTAGGAAAACTCGCAGCACGATGTCTACAATATCTCCCCATGAATAGGCCAAGTATGGATGAGGTTGTCTTCACAGTAGTAGTAAGTGACGGATGTAGTCGGTGAAAATATGTACTAATATTAATTATAATTAAATTTAAATGTATAAATTAATAGATGAACTAATTTCATCAATTTTATAATCTTATCTAACTTAAGCTATTCCTTTATTATATAAAATATAAATTTTTAAAAAATCTAACAAAAATAACTTAAATATTCACAATTCGGATTGTCAAAATCAATCCGAAATTTTGGATCACTGAAATTTTGGATACCCATAATTTAGATATATCCATTTTTCAACCCTCTAGTATTTAATGGCATACTCGAATAAGTTTTAGTGGTTGTTTGTCAAAAAATAAACTTTTTAAATTGATTATGTATGTTGCATATGTGGTTGATCCTTATTTGTATTATTTATACTTATTATCAACAAGTTTTCGTAGATTGCTTTTTATAGACCATAGCAATGTGAATATGTGACTCGTAAAAAAGTTACATATGTACGAATTAACTTGCTATATATAAAACATATCATGGCCACCTTCACTGGCAATTACGCTTTAGAGCTCTCCTCAGAGCATACCTACATAACCAAACTCCAAATGTTATATTTAGAGATTTTAAACAATCAAACATTTTACTGATCACTTGATCAGGTACATCAGTTTTTTATTAGCTTTTGGTCTTATCCATTAGCATTTACTGAGCCTCATTTTACTAATGTAAGTTTTTATAATCACTAGGACTATAATGGTGTGCTAGCGGATTTTGAAATTGCTAAAAATGGGCTCACGGGGGATAGGAATCATGTTACAACCGAAACTAACGGAACCGTAGAATATGTATGTCCTTATTATGTAGACACGAGTAAGTATATTTGACTGGCCTAACAGAAGTTAAAATTATTAAGGAAATTTACCCTTTATTTCATTTTCTTTGATTAAATTTTTTTTTAAAGCAAAAAGTGTTTTCCTTTTCAATATTGGTAAATGAAAAAACTCATGGGTTATTTTTGTAAGACTTACCTACATTCACTTTTATTAATTTTTTTCTTTTGTTTATCCTGTTATCAAGAGAATACTTAGCTCGTAACATATACACACACATATATATTTTTTCTTTTGTATAACCTTTAATTTAAGAGTTTTCATATCATGTTATATAGATCATCTAACTACAACAACCGACGTTTGTAGCTTTGGCGTTGTTCTACTTGAAGAATTATCTGGTAGAGCAACACTAGACTCGAGCCGGCCACCTCGGGAACGCAATTTGATTATATGGCTATTACCCAATATCACAACGGGCGCATTTTTTGATGATTTCTTGGACACCGAGATACAAGGGGGTATTTGTTTATTTTGTAAAGTTATTAAAAAATATGATAACTTATAAGTTTATCCTTGATTTCATATAAATTATTTAAAATTCAACATCAATTACCCGCTCTTTTTTTAAGTTTTTGTCTTTACAAATTTGACACATATATTTTTATTTTATTGTTCTTCATCAAATTTATCAAAGTTTGACTAAGATTTTTCAGTTTTAACTTTCAATTTACTAATAAGAATGCTTATTTTGCCACGTGTCAAAATAGAACAACCTCATTGACCCAAATTTTTTCTCAATAAGATTGTTTTAACAAAATAGTTCCGAACTAATGCAATTCTTTTATTATATATAAAAAATATATTTTAAAAATCTTACAAAAATAACTTAAATATTCACAATTCAGATCATCAAAATCAATCCGAAATTTTAGATATCTGAAATTTTGGATACCCGTAATTTGGATATATCTTTGAACCCTCTTGTATTTAACAGCATACTCGAATAAGTTTTAAAGGTTGTTTGCCAAAAAAAAAATGCTTTTTAAATTGATTATGTGTGTTGCACATTTGGTTGAGTCTTATTTGTATTACTTATACATATTTATCAACAAGTTGTTGTACATTGCTTTTTATAGACCATAGCAATGTGAATATGCGAATGGTAAAAAAAAGTTATCTATGAATTAGCATGCTATATGTAAATCAGGTCATGGCCGCCTTCATTGGCAATTACATTTTAGAGCTCTCCTCGGAGCAACAAAAGGCCTAGCATACCTGCATAACCAAACTCTAAATGTTATATATAGAGATTTTAAGCCATCAAACATTTTACTTGATCAGGTATACCAACTTTTGATAGCTTTTAGTCTTATAGGTTATAATTTACTGAGCCTCATTTTACTAATGTAATTTTTAATAATCACTGGGACTACAATGGTGTGCTAGCAGATTTTGGAATTGCTAGAGATGGGCTCACGGGGGATAGGAGTCATGTTACAATCGGAACTAATGGAACCGTAGGCTATGTAAGTCCTTATTATGTAGACATGAGTAAGTACATTTGACTAACCTATAGAAATTAAACCTATTAAGAAAATTTACATTTTATTACATTTTCCTTGATTAAAGATTCTTTTTAAAGCAAAAAAGTGTTTTCTTTTTCAATATTGATAAATGACAAAAATCATGGGTTATTTCTATAAGACTTATGGATTTTTTTATTTATTTTTTATTTTTTTTAGTGAATGAAGTGACCTCTTGAAACAGGCAAGTATTTTTTTTGTTATTGCCACTTGTTGGAGAAGACAATCTTTTCCCTTCGTTGGTGATACAAAGCATTTAAGAGAAACTAAGTGAATCCCAAATAAAAAAGAAACACTAGTATATAAGTGTCCCACAATGAATTTGCCCTATAAGACCCAATAAAGGGTTAAAGAAACAACCCCTTGCCTACATCCACTTTTATTTATTTTTTCTTTTTGTTTATCCTCTTATTAAGAGAATACTAAGCTCGTACATATACACACATATATTTTCTTTTGTATAACCTTTTATTTGAAAGTTTTCATATCATGTCATACATATCATCTAACTACAAAGGATGACGTTTATAGCTTTGGTGTTGTTCAACTTGAAGTATTATCTGGTAGAGTAACACTAGACTTGAGTCGGTCATATCGGGAACGCAAACTGATTCGATGGGCGTTACCCGTATCACAATGGGGGCATGTCTTGATGGTTTTTTGGACACTGAGATACAAGAATGTCCAAGAGAGACGTTAGTGCGCTTAAGAGAACAAATATCTCCCGGTTGGTAGGCCAAGTACGGATGAGGTTGTCGAACTCTCACAGTAGTAGTGAGTGACGGATGTAGTCGGTGAAAATATGCACTAATATTAATTATAATTAAATTGAAATGTATAAATTGAAAGATGAACTAAATTTATCAATTTTGTAATCATGTCTAATTTAAGCTATTGTTTGTAAACAAGCTTTGCGGCGGTGTATTGTTTGATCAATCAAATCATTTAAGTGTTTTGCATTTTTTCAACAAAAAAATTGCGTATGTATACAATTAATTATATGAAAACACATAAAATCAAATTCGGCTTATTTTGTTAGCAATTTATAGAGCTTTTTATCAGCATATTTTTTATAAGAAAATTACTATGTATTTGTTAGATATGGGGGTAAGGGAATAAGGGATTGATTACCCACCTCACCAATTTCTTTGCATTCCTTTCCCTTTCCGTTACCCTTACCCTTTCCCTTTCCCCACTTTAAACCAAGGCGTACCCTCAGTACATACAACAAAGTCACGGGATTTTATGAGGCGGAAAGTGATTCAAACTCATTTTGAAAGCATTAAGTAGGTAGATTTTGCACGAGTCTTGATTAAACACGAGCCTTTGAATTAGTCGGCAAATCCGAACAACATGGTTAAAAACACCATCTTCTATTAAAGTTATCATGTACAGGTAAATATGCCAAGTTAGAGTTTTTATTTCAATAAAACTATATCATTGAAATGTTGTTTGTGTGATAAATTAGTACATATTCATATATATTTGTTGTTGAAATTGAATAATATTATAGGCATGAATAAATTTTGGGTATTCTACCAAAGTTATGTTTTTTTTTTCTTCATTTTCACATGATAGAAAATTACAAATTATAAGCCAATAACATATAAATATATCAAATTGTCTCTACTATAACATAATAAAACAGAATAAATAATTTTTAGAAATTAAATTAGAAGTATAATCAATTAAAAAACACCTTGTTATATAGAACATAAATAAAAAAACACGTAAATCAGTGACCAACTATAACTATTTCAGGCTTGTCGTCGACCTTTGCCCTATCAGCCTCCTCGTCAGCTCTGGTGCCTTCTACGACGACCGGTTTCTTTCTAGAGGGACTAATGACACAATTGGGGTCTGTAGGATCGCATGCATGAGCTGCGGCATTGGTTTCTTGAATCAAGAATGAAGAGACGAAGAGGGCCAAAAGGCAAAGAAAAACCATTTTTCGTGACGTTGTCATGATCATGTTACCTTCTTGAATTGAATATGAATAATGTGAAAGGATATTGATTTTCTTGTGATTGATAAACAATTAGATAGGGAATTTGTTAGACTAACTTATGGTTGAGAATGATTTATAAATTCAATGGTTAACGAAAAACACGCAATTGCCATTTTGGGACTTTAAATCATGTGAATAGAAGAAATACAGAAATAACCAATTTCGCATAAACACAGCAACATTACACTGTCGTTCAGCCGCAATTTCCTACAAATTGTTCTCACTTCCAAAATGTGTTGCCCAACACCAAACTTTTGCTAGCATTACCAAAAGAGTTAAAGCTCTTGCTTTCTACAATATAGCACAGTCCAAGCTGCTAATGAACTCGGAGTCTTATCAAAGCTCGGATCCTTGTGATTCAAGCTAGGAGCACCAACTCGTGCTGGTGGAGATAGTAGTTTGAAAACCTTCTCGGCTGCAACAATCTGTCTTTCCCGGACTCCTTCATTATGAACTAGTTCCCTGAAATATCACATATCATTAGTCACTCCTCTATAATAGTCGAACAATAGACGGGCCATAGACGTTGGGTAAAAGGTCATAACATGTCCGTTTTAGTCATTGTAACTTCTTTTGTACATCTAAGCCATCTTTCAATGACCCATATGCACTAAAAAGATACACGGCCGAATGAGACAAATGAAAAACTACATTGGTAATTTATGTACCAAGTTTTCAAAATACACATTGGGAGAGTTGCAACCTCTTTCACTTGTTTGCACGTTTGACCCGTCAAAGGTATCTTTATATTTAAAACCCGTTAAAGATATAACATAACCTTAACTGACTCAAGGCCTCAAGAAACTTAGGTCAGCAAGAAGATACAAAAAATAAAATAAAATAAAGTGAACAAATCAGGACTGCATGAACCTAACAGGATCTTACATGAGCAACGATGCAAGTCTCGTGGGTGTGCATTCACCAAAAAGGGCTTCGGAAATCACAGGAGAATTAAGAAGGATGTTTGGGAGTGACATGTAAGGTATTTTGGCTTTATAACGTATCACCCATTCTGTCAGGAAATGGGCTCGATAAGCAATAACACATGGTAATCGTGCAAGCTGCAACTCCATGGCTACTGTCCCTGATGTGCATAACGCCACCGTGCTTGCCTGCAGCATAATGTTTACACTATATTCAGTTTGTAATGATATAATCGTCTCATCGACAATAAGAGTGAACGTGAATATTTTTATACTAATATCATTTTAGCATAGAAAAGAGTTGAAAACCGCTTTTAGTACTACATAAAATATAACTAATTATATATCCTAAAAAGACTGTTACTGACACCCTTTTATTATTTATTAGTGACCCGCCCCATTTGACCTCTTCAATCTGGTACAAATATTATCAATTTTGACCCATTACCCAACCCACCTAATTTGCTACCCCTAGTCAAAATGTGTGTGTAGTAAGGAATAAAATACCACAATAAATGGGCCTTAGCGTAACAGAAAATGAGAAAATTATACCTCCCAAACAATTTTGGCAAATGTAAAAGATGGTCTGTTACTCTTCAATTATATTATCTTTTTCTTACGTAAGTTTAAAATATTATGATACCAAAGATTTAATTACATGATGTATCACTTACACTAAATGCATCATACTTGGTACGTGATGATCCTCCTGGAACCAGTACTACAGGTACATGCCACTCGTTGACGGCTCTTTTAATGTAGTCTTCTACATGTAGATTAGGTGCCACGTGGATTATTGTAGTTAAGTCTTTAACGGAGTCCTTTAGAAGATTTATGGTTTTTGAGTAAATGGGAAGCATACGGTTCACTTCTTGTAATCTGCTCCCAGGAAGCAAGGTAAAGACCGTCGATCCTTCAGAAAGAATTTCAACATACAGATCGATTAATGAATCTGTTTTTAGGATAAATCTAGCAAAACCAAAACCTAATTTCCCCAATTTTTACTTCTTTTGAAAAAAAAAAAAAAAAAAAAGTAATAACTTAGCGATTTTGGTGGCAACTTTGATGGCAGGTAGTCTTATTTTACGTGAAAAGATTTAATAAGTTTTCCTCGTTGTATCACCTGAAGGAATTCCATATGTACCACGGAAGGCATCAGCATTTCCAAGCACCTTGCATCCGTTTTCTGTTGTAACTTTTCCCTGGACATAAATGGATTATGCATGAATTAACCGATAGACTGCATATGCAATGTAACACTACAATATTCATTCACAATATTAACCCATCTACATATCAGAGGGGCTAATATGGGTTGTGTTTAAATCTCAAATGGGCTCAATAATAAAACAATAGCTAAACAGGGTACAGCCGTACAGGCCAAACAGGCTAAAAGTCCACACATAATCATAAAGTTCATTACATGAAGATTTGGATTAACTATTTAGCGCCTTATTATTAGAAAAAAGATTGGACAAAAAGTTTTCATAGGTCAACCGTGCCAGAAAAGACCTCTTTCAGCTCGAGCTCGTTTTGAACCGTTACCCAGCCCGCCCCATTTGCCAAATCTACCTTTGAGCATTACATGCAATACAAGAATAAATAAACATAAACACGTTCAAAAGCTAGTACCATGTTCAGGTCAAGTATATCTTCAAGAACAGGATGGCCCACAAAAGTTGCAGCGACTCCATGAGATCTGCAAATTTCCTCTTCAAATGGAAGAATACACAAGACATGATCGATGAATTTAGAAAGCCCATTAAGTCTTGCTTCGCCCCCTTTCCAGGCCCAGAAAGAAGGTGCTACATAATGGAAGTGTAAAGGCGCGCTAGGTCCTTGTTGGCCGTATCTAGCTGCAAAAATCATTTCCCGATGTTCCTACACCATAAATAATATATATAAGAAAAATCTGAAGTGTATATTTGAACCCAAGGAATAAAGGTGCCAAAAAGGTCAGGTCGAACAAAAACCCTTTTCGTCCAAAATTTGCAAATTAATTTCTAATTATATAGTGTACATTGAATATTATATACAAAAAAATACCCTTAACACATGTATTTAGTTGTTTGCACAAAGCGTTTTAGAAATTGTATGCATTAAAATGACACTTGAGGTGACATTTTGACACCAATTTCTTCTATTTTACCCCTTAGAAAAGCATATCCCAAACCGACCCATTCATAATCAAAACAGGTTAAAATTGCCACCTCTATGTAAGAAGATTGGTAAGATAATTACCTTTTAATTGTTTTAAGAGACGAAAAGAAAACCCCTTGGAATCAATTGTCACTACAGCATGAGGACGAAACAGAATTGCAGCCTCAACTGTTTCCTTCAGTCTAACCTGTGAATATTGAAATTTCATAATATAGTAAGTTTGAATATCCAACGATTTTTTCATGTTTAAACCAATATTTCATAACTACTTGTTGCCAAACACCAATAATTTTCAATATATCTTTTTTTTTTTTTAAATAATCAAATGTCATTCCACTTTGTCAATTTATGATTGTGAACACTTACTTGGATCTTACTTAAATGTGGTAACAACTCCCAAATCCCCATCACTGCGATATCTTCTATAGGAAAAAGCGATTTTAATCCATGTTGTTCCATCATAGATCTAACAAAAGAAACAACCAACCAATATCCATAACCATTTAATAATAAAATTGCAAAGAATAAAAGTAAAATCAGTGAGAGGAGCCTTACCCTCCGACACCAGCAAAACGTATAGGGTATTGTGAAAGCTTTTTTAATGCGGCTATCAAACGAGAACCAATAATGTCTCCAGAAACTTCGCCAGCAACTAAAAATATCCTCATTTCACCATCTTTAGAAGCCAGATCAACTGTTGATTGACTTGAAGTACCGAAATATCTTCTCAACCTTGGCAAAAAGAACAAGCTGGTTCTTCTATTTTGATTCTGGATAATCTTAAGTAACATTATGACATATACTGCACATAAGAACTCAGATCAGTCGAGATTCTGGATAAACATGAGGCATCCGACAGATATTACATAGTGAAGTAAAAGTTCTCACATATTCAAACTTGTAATGTTATTGTTAAAAAAAATGAGTTTAACCGCTTTCCGAATATTCCTATACAAAGCAATTAATCCACTTTTAACTCCACCATGTGATCATCTACAACCCAAATGCTATATCAATTTACTAAAAATGTCACATGAAAGTACAATCACTTGGATACGTTAAATAGACTACAAAAAAAGCTTCCACGAATATTTTATATATAAAGTCCTAGTTTAAATATGATCTCCACTATTAACTGTGAGGTACAAGTATTGATGTTTCAGCATATAATCATACATTGAGTGAAGACTTGCAACCCATAGGATTGCAGGCAACTAACGATTAGTTAGATTGTCATGTATAGTTCCCAATATCACATTATATTAATCCATCTATTTACTAGCCAATAATTATTCAACAGTTCGAAAAAACATACTAAAGCAACATTAGATTTCAATTAATTGCTTTTTTTGCCGTATAAGTGCTACAAAATGTATATAATGTGCTATTTCAAATTTTCAATATTAAAGCAACCCATAGAGTTGCAGACAACTAACAATTAGTTAGATTGTGAATTCATTATAACAAGTACTAATAGAGGATTTAATATGTCATATATAGTTCCCAATATCACATTATATTAATCCATCTATTTGCTAGCCAATAATTATTCAACAGTTCGAAAAAACATATTAAAGCAACATTAGATTTCAATTAATTGCTTTTTTTGCCGTATAAGTGCTACAAAATGTATATAGGAGATAATAACATTTAGGGGGTGTTTGATTTCGACTTAATTGACTTAATATGAAAAAAAAACTGAATTAATTAAGTCATATGAAAACTGTTTGTTTGTGACTTAATAGAAAAAGATGACAGAAAATATTAAGCAATAAAACTGAAGTTTAGGTCATCTCTTAATTAAACATGACTTAATTAAAAAATTAAACAAACAAGCCCTTAGCCTAACATTAAACAAACCCATTTGGTAGTTTCTTAAGAAGATGATCAATATATTGAAACCAAGCAGTTAACACCTAGAAACTTAGGCGCCCCATAGCTAACAAAAGAAGGCTTATAAGATCTAGAGCATCTTATGTAGAACACGGGGAGCCTAAAATTCTAGTCTTCATTCCTTAAGGTCTATACAAATAGTTGCCAAGTACCTCCACGATAAAACTACCAATATTTATAAGTTGATCAATAAAAAACAATTAATGAATTTTTTGTGCCTTGATCATTCTCCTCGAGATATTGAATCATCAACTAACAGAAACAGATTAGTTTTCTTTCTTGTAATATAGGGAATCCTATAAGAAGCAATCAAGCCTCTACGAAATTCACAAACTAGAAATATTCATCATCGGATTAGAGCCTTGGTGTGGTGCAAATCTTCAAATCGTGAAACATCTCTGAGTGAATGCGAAACTTGTACTTTTCAACAACCTCTATGCGCATCTTTTTTAACTTACGTAGTACTTGTTAAACGACCACATTGCAATTATGTTTTTAATATATCCTTTGTGAAGGTAAAGTTTCTAAAATATTAACTACATCAGGGCATCCACAATTAGAGGTTTATAAAATATGATATTGTTGATAACACTATAGCGTAAAAGGTTTATAATTACGCTGAATTAAATGGGTCTAAATTTTTTATTAAGTCATTTTAATTAAAAGATGACTTAATGCAGACAACTTTAGTTTTATTACTTAATATTTTCAGTCATCTTTCTCTATTAAGTCACAAACAAACAGTTATCATATGACTTAATTAATTCAGTTTTTTTCATATTAAGTCAATTAAGTCGAAATCAAACACCCCCTTAATTGACTTAATATAAAAAAACTGAATTCAGAAAGTCATATGAAAATTGTTTGTTAATGACTTTATTAGAAATATGACTGAAAATATAGTTGATAAAACTAAGGTTGTCTGCATTAAGTCATACAGTATACTATTATTAAAACACGACTTAATAGAAAATTTAAACAAACAAGCCCTTCATTTACAACATCTATTTAACAAATTTGAACATAGTGACAATAGTTTTATTAAATGAAAAACTAATAATATGGCATGGAAACTTTATGAACATTTTCAAAAGGTTTACCATTAGAAATGCATAGGGTGCGTTTAATTGGAAGAAACCACCCTGGTTTTCCACAATAAGTTTTTGTAAATCGCGTTCAAATCCAAAAGTTATCAAAACAAACCACTCATAGAAAAACACATTTTGGGCATTTTCCTTTGTAACCCAAAACCCCCCGCTTTCTTTCTTCATCTTCCTACCATAATTAGTTAAAAATTTATCATTTAAATGCGTTTTCAAAATTTTCAACTCTCTTACGGAGATAAAACCCCTCTCCGAATTGCTACAAAATTAGGGATAGAAAACAAGGAAACGTGAACTTCAACTAAGCACACTAGCAACAGTTACACAGTAATCATAATTAGGGCAAATGACATAAAATAATTACCAGTTCTGTGACTATAAATTAATACTTGTGAAATGTAAACTAAAAAATCAAATACATAATGTGTGTATAAATATGAAATAAGGGGAGACACCTGAACGGAGTACGACGGCGGAGTTTCGGTGGCCGGAGGTGATGTGAACGGCGGCGGTTGAGTGCAAGTGATGAAGGAAGGAAATAGAGTTTTATCACTGGGTTTGTTGAAAGTTAAATTCGGTCCTTCATTTTCTTTTCCCTTTGCGGTAACACTAATGTACTTTTTCAAATGAACCGATTTGTCATAGGGATGAGCACAAAAACCGAAAAACCGAATCGAAACCGAAAAACCCGAAAAAACCGCATCGAAAAAACCGAACCAATTAAAAAACCGACGGAGGTGGTTTTGAGTTTTAGAAAAACCGAATGTTTGGGGCGGTTTTTGGTTGCTTATGAAAAACCGGACCGAAAAATCCGCCCTGCCCCGCCTTCATAAAAACCTTTTATTTCATTGAACAGATCGCAATTGGTTCAAACTCAACCTCTTATCGTTTGATTGCTGTTTGAATATTAATTTCTTATCATATTGATAAAAATGATAACATGGTCACAATTGGTGGTTGGCCTTTCATTAGTCCCCTAACTCAGACGCATGGTTTTGAGGTTAAACGCATTGTTCAAGTACTCACATTATCACATACAAGAAAATAAGAAACAACTTGCATAGAGTGGAACACTCGTTTGATTACAAAGATGGTCATGTAAAATGCTCAACATTTATAATATGTCCCTTTTATGTTTATTAGACTTGACTTTGATTTGGATATCAGTTAATAAATAGTTCTTGTACTGCATGGCATGTATTGGTTTGTTTTGAACATGAGAAATACTAAATGGATGAAGTTATAATGTTGCTGCTGAGGTATTAGATTGCTTTGGTCGAGTGATCTCACTTGATAATAAAATTAGTATATTTGTCCTCTTTATAGTCTATTGTATTGCGTTGAAAAGTTTGTCGGTTACTAGTTTGTTTTATTGGTCGAGTAAACAAGTGATGGATTATAACTCTCGAGTTAACAAATTGGAAAATTAGAAAGCAAAACAAAAAAACCAAAAAAAACCGACACCGAACCGATTTAATAAAAAAAAAAACCGAGAAACCGAAACCGAAAAGACCGAAACAGAATAAAAACCGAAGTTTTCGGTTCGGGGTTTGGTTTTAGTCAGAAACCGCCCCAAACCGCCCCATGCTCACCCCTGCGATTTGATACGTGGATTTTGAAAATGTTATAGAAATATAACGAACTTTTATAAGTTTTCCAATTTAGTACGTGATGATGACGTGCCATACCTGAAAGTCTGGCACGTGGCACTATTTACAACGTACATGTCATCATCACGTACTAAATTGAAACAATTGTGAAAGTTCGTTACATTTCTATAACTTTTTTTAAAGTTTACGTACCAAAACGGTACATTTAAAAAGGTACATTACTATTCTACGACCTAATCCCAATAGAAAAAACCTTGATTTGCAGGTATACACAAGTGAATGGGTGGGTAACCTCGTTAATTTTCACCCGCGGATTGGTTGTAGATGAAATTTGTACCCATCAGTAGGTGGCGTGCGGATAACGGGTAATATATACTCATCACCGGTAAACCCATAAAAATACCTACATGTGTACCCATCAAAATACTCACGGGTTTACCTATAAACCCATTTGTGTTAAGACTAAATCTATACTACCTAAGCATTAGTGAGGATGTTGGTATATATTTAATAACTACCAACTCTTTAAAAGTAGGATGCTAAGAGGGTCAAATGATTGAAATTTTGTGTTTTGCGAAATTTTTTTTTTAACTATTTTACTTATCTCGTGAAATGAACGACTCTGACAGTGATTTTGTATAATGATGTTTAATTTGCTAGTTTCAGACACATCTTAAGTATTGTATGGACTTAATATTAGGCAAATTGATGTGGTATGTTACTATGGATACTTCATAGTTAGTTTGTGTTTTTATTTCATTTCATTAACTCATGGATTTATCATGAGCAATAGATACTCTCGGGTCATAGGCATAGGCAGAAAACTGTACCCGCTAGTTGGTGGCAGGTGAGTGACGCGTAAGAAAAAAACTACAAGTACCGATAATGGATTAAAGGTACATGTGCCCATCACTGACAAGTGTCAAACCTATCGACTAATCCCGCCTCAACGAGACATAAGAAAACAAAATTTAATAACAAATGCTTTAAAGAAAATTAGAATATGTTTTTACTCCTGTCCCATCAACCTAATTAGTCTAGAGTTGGGATTAATTTAGTCTAGAGTTGGGATTAAACCCGTAGCCATTTTCCTGAAAAGCCCTTCTATGACCGGTCAACTGAGCGTTTGCGGAAAAAGATAAATACCACTTGAGCAAGCCTCGGTTGGTTATATGTCAGCTCTATTCAATATATATCATCAGCTACCAAAACATGAATATGTAAAGATTATTAACATGTTACTTGTTCTTTTCCTCATGTGCATCCACCCAAAATCACATTTTTACGAATTTCCCTGCATTTTGTCATTCACTACTCGGTCTTTATGTCTCGTTAAAACATATCATCGGTACTATTAGTTCTAATAATGTTGCACCTCTTTTAAATCAACAACCATTTAAACTTTAACTTATCACTTTGAAAGATACCTCTAAGTACTTACACGACAGTAAACCACCATTACAAACAATTAATCCATAAACTATGTTAACTCAAAATCTTTTTCTCAACATAATCCTCTCATTCTCTAACTCACAGTTCATCCTTCTCAGCACTTGAATCACCCATAAGTTCTTCAAGAGAAAATTCATCTTCTTCTATGATCTCTCCGTCTTTGCCATCCCATGGTTCAGTTTTCACGACTGTTGGTGTCCCTTCCAATGGTAGGGTACCCTTTCCACCGAGTCCAGCCGCTTTCACAAAGTCACTGAAATTTTGCACACGGGTCATAAGATCAGTAGATATGCGCGTATTTGAATAACGAATAAATAAATAAATAAATATATAAAATAAAAATAAAAAATAAAAATACTTACATGATTTGCTCTCGTTCAAAAGCGCCTTTAAGTGGAGAATATGCACCCTTCTTTATGTTCAATGCTATCAATGCTGGATAACCGTAACCACCAACTCCAACATGCTTCTCGAGTTCTGGTTGTTTACCTGCAGCAGCCCACACATAGCTGCACCAAAATTTAACTCATTATTGATATCTCCCACTAAAAAAAAAAAAAAAAAAAAAAAAAAAAAACTATTTCTTTTACGACTACGGAAATCAACACCAGTGTCCGCCCATTGGCAATTAGTTGTGACAAAATGGTGTTAAATAATGTGTCAAAACAGGCAGTCATTTGTATCCATTTAAACAGGTCGGCTTGGATTGAACCAAAACACTTTTTCTCCATGTATCTATTTATAATATGTAAATAATTAGTGTGTTAAGTATAATTATAACCACCATATGATCACATTATTAACAAATTTTCACAATTTTAGATTTTCACATGTGACCCGTTGAAGATAAAACATAACCTAAATTGACCCATTTAAAGTTCTCACTTATAAGGTGTGGTATGTAGCAAGAATAACTTCCAACATTTTAAACCATAAATTGTACTGTATTTTATAAAAGATGACATGGGGTTATTGTGCTTTGGCTGAAACAAATGACGCAATCTAGGTATATACCTGTATGGACTCGTCTTAAACTTTTCTGCAACTGATAGTAGCGTCTCTAAATACTTGTTCCTTCCCTCTGCCTTGGAGTCCAAAATGTCAGGGAGGAAGGCAACAAAACAGATGGCTGCTGAACCACATTTCTCTTCCAATACATCCTACGATGGATATATATTATTATAAAGCAGCGTCATACTTCTAATAAAATCATTTAATTTTTATTTTTATTTATTTTTTTATTTTTTTATTTTTTTTTTTCAGGGACGAAAAGGGATACCCAAAACTAACTAAACATTTGAACAACTTACCGGGCCAGTCAACTCTGTCACTTCAGGAGGAGCGACATTTGTTTCTAGCATAACGAGTCCAAATGATTCGATTGCTGAGGCGGTTCTTGCTCCTTCATAAGTGAGTGGAGATTCTTTGTCTGCGCCAAACACCAAAATAGTGGGGAAACCTTGCACCTTATACCTACTCATTAAAGACTGGAAACCACAATCCATCAGTGTGAGCTATAATATATTGATGTCATAACAGACATTAATGGCGAGGATTTAAAATTATATCAGTTTAACTATAAGAATCTGAATTTATAGTTACCTTCTCATCATCACAGTTCACATGACCAAGCTTCACCTTCCCTTGCAAGTTCTTAGCAGCCTTCTTCCACTCGGGAGCAAGTTTCTTACAGTGCCCACACCTGAAGAAAAGACATATATGGAACATGTTCAGCAAACGTTGGAGTTTGGAAATAGTTTTGTATAACCACATAAACTGAACAGATATAAAGAAACAAAATTCCAGAATGTCAAGCTAAGGGGACCATTCCCATAAATTTGTGTTTAAATCGAAAAAGGCCCTTATAGATGGTAATAATCTTATATGATTCAATTACTTATATATTTCAGTGTGCAATAAAAAACATAAATCATTTATTTTTGAAGCCTAATATGGAACACAACATCGGCTACTTATGCTTGTTTTACCATATTAACATTTAACCGTATGATGCATAAAGTCATAAACCATCAAGGAATTAAGGAAACATGGACGTGTGTACGATATCGAGACCTTAAGGGTATTGGCAAACAGACTGCTAAAGCGGATTAATTCAAAAGCAGAGAATAATTACCATGGCGCAAAGAACTCCACCATCCAAACATCTTTGCTTTTAACAACAAGTTCATCAAAATTATTTGAGTTAAGTTCAACTGAAGCACTGGGTTCTGACTTTTTCTCAGTTGATTCTTCTGGTTTTACTGTTGACTTTCCACTTAACCTGTCCTTGAGTAGTGCTTTTACCTGCGTATATATTTACAAATACTTCAAAGATTAAATCATGCACCAATTTCATCATACGGAGACAAGGAAGATATTACCTTTAAAACTAGATGTCAAACTTTAACTTTTAATATGCTTACCTGTTTAAGTGCAAATTCGGCTATTGGTTTTGCGTCCCTAGCTCCTTGGTAGTCAACAGGAGGTTTTCCAGGCACAAAGACCTTAATGGTTGGAAATCCTTGAATACCGTATTCCTGAAGTAAACACATGGCAAGGAGTTAAAAATGCATGGATTACGATTCAAATAGATAATCAAACAAAAGAAATATGGAAAGATATCAAGTCATTTGCAGGTAATAAGATCCAACAATATGAAATTAGTAATATCAAATAACCACCCTTATTGCGCTTCCCTTGGGTTCCATCAAACATGAAATACCAACCAGTAACCAGTTATAGTCACACTATTTGCACAAGTTCTATGTCCACCATCTACTTGCTATTGGTACAAAGTTTTTGGCAAAACAGAACAAGGCAAAATCTAATGAGAAGTGTTTGCGATACTTAAACTGTACAGTTGTGATCATATTGCACCCCGGCTTGACTAAGGAATGACTTATTTGATACCCCTCATTTAGCTAGAAATTGTCATTTACATGTCCTAAGCATTATTTTAACCAGGAGTAGCCATTGATTTTGAAGTATTACCTTTTGTCAGTTAATGCAATATTAATAGCCACAAAGTCCATAATAAAGTTGTTTAAATCAAAACTTCTACCCTATACTATAGGTCCACCAGGTGAAACTCAATTTTTAGTACCGAACATTGACCAGTAACATGAAGGGTGCCCATAATTCAGTTGAACAACATCGTTTTATATTCTCTATCAAAAAACAATCCTCACTGTCAACGTACCATTTATATCCACATTCACTATACCTCTACACAAGATCAATAGGCATAACGGTGCACAAGCATAATGTTCTTCCATAGGGGAAATACACTTACTATTAATGTCACGTTATTTGGACGATGTGTATAGCAATCAACTAAAGAGTAAAGACATCTCCAAACAAATCAAGTGAACAACCAGATTCTTTAAAGATTTAGAGAAATGCATATACAAACCTGAGCAATAGCCTGATGAGCATCGGCATCAATAGCTGCCACAGTTGCTACACCTTTCAAGATGGTAGCCGCTCTCTCCCATGTCGGTGTCAAAGATTTACAATGGCCACACCATGGCGCGTAAAACTCAACCAAAACCACACTGTTTGAATTTACAACCTGAACAAACAACAGAAATAATCGCCAATTAAACCAATAAAAAATCTCAAATTCCAATCATGACACTTTGGAAATGTCTTTATAATTTATATCAACAAAAATAAACATTAAATATTGCACTGTAACTTCCAAAACACCATATTACTACCAAATCTCTCCAGTTTACGTATACTATAAGCGGTTTTCTATCAATTGCTAAATTACTAATATACCAAAAACTAGCTAGTTTTGCCATAACTTAGAACATCAATGTCATAAAGTGGAGTAATAATATATAGTCCTAATTCAACAACAACAGCAATACCCAATCCCGCTAGAGCGGGGTATGGGGGAGGTAGGATGTAAACACTCATACCCCTACCCGAGGTTAGAAAGACAACTTCCAGAAAACCCCCGACATGTGTTATATATAGACCTAATTCATTAACCTAAATATAGACATGACATGATCCATCAATGCTTAGGCACATGAAATCGTCAATTTCTCTCTCCTTCTAATTACCTTTGATTTTCCCAGGCTATGTTTGGCAAAACTAGTAGCTGTTCTAAACGCTAGAACCTACACGCTCCAAAAAGCATTCGGTAACATAGTTGTATTATAAAGTGTAACATAAGGCAAATCTAAATGCTATTCGTTTCTTTTATTCGCATTTTGAGTAGAAGCGTCTAAACAAAAGCCAAACACTTAATATCAGTGTGTTTCACTCTCGTTATCTCGTCTATCTTAACATCCACATTTCAATTCTATATATCATATTAAACCCGAAATATAACCGGACTCAAACTCAACCTATTAATCTAATCCTAAATAACCGGACTCAAACACTAAATAAAGACTAATCTGATCTCAATAGCATAGCAATAACAAACCACAAAATAGACATTTGTAACGCATAAACAATAAATCTAAAACAGTTGATAAATACCTTAGACTTGAAATTATTAGGAGTGAGCTGAACAACATTCGATCCCGATCCATAAAACGCATCAACGATCTCTACATTCAAACACACTAACAATGCCACACATGATATTATTAACATCAATCTTTTTGATAACTCGTTATTCATTTTTACTATTTTTTTTATTTTTTATTTTTTACACACACACACAGAGTTGTGAAATTGATAAATGGAGATTAATCAAATAAAGGTTGCGAGTGTAGACTAGAAAAACCCTTTTGGGTGTGATGGTGTGATGTGGATTATACGTGTTTTGGCCAATCAGAGTGTTACACGTCAGCTTGTTTTGTAAGTTTTGTTAAGAAAGGACGCGTGGACGGATGAGATTTGATGATTTTGCCCATGTAAACGTGTTTGCATGTGATTGAGTCAACCAAATTTATTTATTTCTTGAACGACATACAAATTTTATAAAGTGGAGTAATTTTGTAAAAGTTGTTGCAGTGGCAGCATTATTACTGGGTTTTCCTATAACGACGGGGTCTACTGTGGGGGTCTCACCTATTTTTAGTCAAATGTACAAGCATTAAAGCAGACAGTACAGGCGGCGGCAGCACAAAACTTCCACAAACCCTCCCTATGGGGGGTCCTTATAACTCATGCCTTATTACTGTCAACTCAACGTTATATGAGTTTTTGTTTTTTTTTAACACCAACATTAGCATCAACATAGTGTAATAAGACAACCAAAATCAATAACAAAACATACTTACAATTAAACACAAATATACTGCACAAAAACTTACATCACACACACAACCAACACCACGGTCGTTCCATAGACCAACTTCTTTCACCACAATGTTACACTACTAATGCATATGTTACAAGGTGAGATATGCATAATTGTTGTGAAAGAATAAAAAAGGATGGTGTGAGTATCACCCCATATAATAAGGACGACGAGTTTGTATTGCTCACCCACACGTGGTTTGGCACTTTGGCATGCTATTACACTAAGGGGCTGTTTGGTAGAGAGAATTTCAGAGAATATAAATGAAGTAGAGAATAGAAATTGAGAGAATAGAAATTAGTAGAGAATTTTGTTCAATTCTAATGTTTGGTAACAACAGAGACTTGACCCGAGAAATGAAAAAAAAAAATTATTTATTGATTTAAAAAAAATTATTTTTTCTAAATAACAATTCTAAAAAAATATATTTAAAAAAAATTAATTATATTTTTTTTAAATTTATTTTTTTAAAAATTATTTAAAAAAAATTATTTTTTCTAAACAACAATTCTAAAAAATATATATTTAAAAAAAATTTAAATTATATTTTTTTAAAATTTATTTTTTTAACATTTTTTAAAAAAAAATTATTTTTTTAAAATTTATTTTTTATAAGAATTATTTTAAAAAAATTATTTTTTTAAATCATTTTTTATAAAAAGTATTTTTTTTTTAAATATTTTTAAAAAAAACTTATTCTGGAAAAAAATTATTTAAAAAAAACTTAATATTTAAAAAAAATTGTTTTTTAAAGCTCAATTTTCTCAATTTCCACAACAATAGGTGTGGAAATCAAAGTTAACAAAATACAAAGAGGTGAATTCCTTGAGAAATCGAAATTCTCCACCCCATTTGATTTCTCAACCTACCAAACATGGGAAATCAGCCCATTTCCATTTCTTTGCCTCTATTTCTCTGTACCAAACAGCCCCTAAGTCTAAAACGTTTAAAACACTATTTCTTCATTATGGCTTATGTTGTTGCAAGACTAAAAATTTGTAAAATGGAATGTTTGATAGATTTATCGGATCGAGCTAGTATTGGATACTCGGTATGTATTGATTTTAAATTTTCAACCAAATTGATATCACATGTTTAAGCTTAAGTTAGCTTTGTTTTGTGTACCTAATAAAGAGCGTTGAGTTAATTACAATTAAGTTTATGTATTAGGTTGGTGCGGAAACAGCTGAAAGTCAATTATTATGGTATTAAAAGGCTAAAAGCACATTGTATAGCTTTCAACTCAAGTGGGGTAAAAAGTTAAATGTAACAAGTCGAATCGAACTAAAGTTCAATACAAATTTTTCTTCGGTTATATGGGTAAACACCATAAAATAACAACCTACTTTCTTCAATTTACTGAGATGAAACACCTATTTTTTATTAACATTTAAGCCAACGAAACTATCAAGTATTGTTCCGATATCAACAAAAAGTTGTATTTCCCTTGTCTTCTTAAACATAAATCCCTTTATAGAATTCTAGGGTTCATTGTCGTCTCTTCCTTCCTATTAGCCGTCGCCACCCTCTCACCCACCTCCGACCACCTCCGGCCACCTACGAACACCACCACCGCCCACCGTAACACCACACCGCCACCACCAACACTCACCTTGTGACTCCCTTTGTTTGTTTAACCACCACACGTGCCCGAAACACCCTTCCATCACCACGTACGCGCCACCACCACCACCACTACCAAATCGAGTAGATCCAATAAAATTGTTGAATGTGAGGACTCAGCTTCGAGTGATGGATATGGCATTGACTTGATTTCAACTACAAAATCATATATTTAAATTCATGTACTAACCAGTTGCTTTATATTTATGTACTAAATGTGAGGACTCAGCTGCTTTATATTTAAGAAGACAAGGACAATAAAATCATTTCAATTATTATTTATAATATAATACAACTTTTTGTTGATATCGGAACAATACTTGATAGTTTCGTTGGCTTAAATGTTAATAAAAAAATAGGTGTTTCATCTCGAAAAATTGGAGAAAGTAGGTTGTTATTTTATGGTGTTTACCCAAATTATATCACGAGTATAACTTTTCCTCTATGTTCAATAAAAAAGTTATTAATGTGACAATTCGTTGATAGGAGTAGTGTACGTGAAAACATTTTGAGCAATTTATAAAATGTTGATAATCAACAATATTAAATAGTTTTATGTAAGTGCGATACGTGAAATACAACAAGGAGAAGGAACCCGCCGCGTTGCGGCGGGGGCCTCTATACATGTGCGATAAACCTGCTTATATGTCGCTGCAGCGGGGGTGCTTTGTTTGGGCTCGTCATACGCGAAAGTTGTCCACCATAAAGTAAACCACGACAGGTAGTAGCACAAAGTTGCAGTTTACCACGGGTAAAGGTAACTTTCTGATAATCCTATTCATGCCAAAGAAATTTACCAAAATCCTACTATACATAAAGTCGGGAATAACATACGGGTAGATTACGTAAGTTTATGTGTTAGGCTTATACAATCAACTGCTACTGATAGAAATTCAATTACTGTCAACAATATGAAATCTTTTGTACATGCTAGTTGCCCATTTTTTCGTCATTGAGGATTGGCAGATCAAATTTGGTGCAATGAAAATATGATCCACTTGAATGGTGTGAAAAATATGGAGCAATTCTTGTAATCTTCGCACATTATTTTCGTCGAATATAAGCGTTCAGAAAATAGCTACTCATCATCTGTTTTCTTCTAGCGTATACCACTGCAGAATAAACAAACCGGAACATGCTTTAACGTCTAGGTAACCTCAAAACGTTGTTAAGAATATACCTGAAGGTGCGACTATCGGCCTACCACTGCTGCAATAACTCTCTTAACGGATGAATCAGTTGTTGTTACACACGGGTTATTTGGTTATCCACGTTATTCCCTGGTACAACGGATGATGTGTGTCATTCAAAATTTTCTGCTTATTTGGTTATCCAAAAGAAAATTCAATCAACTCCATAAGCTATTAACTTAACAGATACTGGAATCGCACATTTAGGAGGTATTAATTCAACGGATACTGAAACTGCTCGTTCACGTACCTGTAACAGCTGATTATGTGTAGTCATTATGACACTGCAACGTACGTTGCACGTTATGCACTGAGCTATTTATACCTAGCAAATTAAGAAAACACGAATCGAAAGCATAACACGAACAGGTACCAGCATAACATAGATATAAATTTTGAAGCGTAAGAAATAAATCATATACATCACCTTATCAACTTTACAACAACTAAATAAGCTCATAAGTGGGAAAATAAGCTAATCCAAACATCCCCTAACAGAACAACAAAACCCTTACCATAAAACTCTACATTAAGATTAATATATAAGCTTACTTTCTCTTGAACAGTAATGGAAACTCATCAGGGAAAAACTGTTTTAAATATTTCTTACCTGTCTTGTGTAACATGTAAATAATGACTGAAAATCTACTATTTCATTGTCGTGATCACCTGTTAAAAAGAAACTACATCAATCCACATTAGGTAACCGAAGTTATTTTAAATAGAATCAGGAATAAAGCCTTCAAGACCTCCAAAAATGCTTGTCGCGCTGGCTCCCCCTAGAAGTCTCTCCTCCTCTTTGCTTCCACTTGAGGTTCAACTTGAGCTTGCCTTAGAGCAATATACGCAATTAGTTAACATAAAATCAAGAATCATGTTAAGTCTCCAAAATCTATAATTCAACATTAACAAATACCATTTTCGATCGCCTTGACATCAACCACTGCTGCTGTATCAAACCCGTGATTACCTGAAGTCACAGCTCCGTTCATCAAGAAAAAAACATACCCAGTACATAAAACATAAAAGAACATCATATATTAAAGCAATATCCGTATGAAAAAACAACAATAAACACCTGTGTTGGATGTATGAGTTTTGAAAGAAAGAAAAAAAGCCTGTGTATAGACCAGGTATGTGTGTGAGAATTCTGGAAATCCGTCGCTTTTATCCAAAACAAAGTTATTTTGGGCGGACATCCCTAATAACTGAAAATGGGCTTAAACATTGGCTAATCAAGTATTGAATATTTTATAGCCACCGATGTCGTGAGCAAAGTGGAGACGCCACTTCTGTATGGCGAAAATTTACTTTTTGGACAGAAATTGTATCCAGCAGACCCGTACAAACGTTATTCACTTACTTGTCCTCATAGCTAAACTGTCGTCGGCCAATAAACAACTGTTCTGTCGATGTGACGATCAAGAGAAAGAGAATTAGACACATACGTTTGCTTTGGCTTCGATAGAAGCACCGTCAGAAACAAAAAGGCCTGCAGCACATCAAAGTCTAAATGGTTAGAACGGGTTTAAGATTAGATGGATGATGGTAAAAAGTAGTAATTCAGTTCACCTTTTATGAGTGTTAATAAATAAGCATTACAAACCTGGTTACTGAAACGGATTATACGTTACAAAAATAAGCCGTTGTTAAAAAGTGTTGGTCTGTTGAAATAAGCAATCCCGAACACCATGTTAACCTACAATATGTAAAAGTTAGATTTCTAATTCGAAGCACTTACATGGATTGCTTATATGCCCTGCTTATGGGCGTATTTAGATTTGGAAAATCTGATAACATCACTTTTTATATAGCTTATGAGATTTATCAATTTGAGCTTATGTACTTAAATAAGCCATAAACTCGTAAGCTTGTGAAATTAAATCAGGCATAAGCTCAACCTAATAAGGTATACAATAAGTGAGTTTATCGGCTATAAAAAAGGATACCCAAGAGTGGCAGTGAATATGGCTTCTAGAAAATAAGCAATTCGAGCGACGACAATACTGATATGGGTTTCTCCCTTACCCGTCTTAAATAACAAACAAACAATTTACATCACCCAAAAAAAAAAATCTTATAGGACATACAAATACAGTGATAACAAACATATCAACACTTAAATTAAACCATTTATGAGTAGCAATCTTATATAGAAATCATAGGAAACTACACCTTTTGATTTTCAGAATTAACAATTTAGGGATTGCAGACTAACAAAATCCAATTACCAATTGCCGTTTCAAATGAATGGAGATTGAAGGATGCTTTAGTGAATTAAACAAAAAACATAAACAGATTAAGATGACAAAATGGTATTTGAAGGGATTTTTTTTATTACCGATGTGTCTTCCAGCCTTCCATCCTTCCCCTGGATTTTTGTTACTGTCTTCTTTGTAACTTCCACGTGCACCAAAAAATACCGAATATATGTTATTATTGCACCCAGAACAAAAGGCGAAAAACATAACGGAAAATCCCAGATTTGGCTGCAACTTTTATGGTTCCGAACAATAACCAAATCATGAGCCAATGAAACCACTATATCTAATCAAACATAAGATTAATATTATTTACCTCACACAATTTTCAACATCTTTCTTTCTTGTTATAATCTGACACTTCTGAAAGCAAACCATAATATAAATTAAACAAACGAAATTATGTAAAACAAAGAACTTGAATTGAGGAACCTAAGAAGATTGTGAATAAAAATAAAGATCGGGTCATGATCATGTGTACCTACGTCTCCATGACTACTGATCAAGGAAGAAGCCGTTTGCAGAGTTCCGATAGGATCTAAACGTCGGCGAGTAAGAGGCGGTGAAGTTTATCCGCAAATTTTGAGAAACCCGAAGTGTGTCTAGTGTTTATCCGTATGGTGATCGAAAGACAAAAACAAAAAAAAAGGAAAAAAAAAAAAAAACGGGCTGAGAGTTTAGGAATGAGGTGGGTTGATGTCTGCTAAACACGTGTATTTGTATTTCTTACTCTTTTATTTGAGATTGGCAACGGCGGAAGTTATCTCTTGAATATTTTAATGTCCCGAAAATTCAAAGTGGAGGAAATAATTTTTAATTGAAACCGGGAATCCGTGCGTGCAAAAAGTTCCTCCACAAATGATATATGGTAGAATATTCAAAACTAACTCATCAATCGGGGAGAATATATAATTTTCTCGTGAAATCTCTTCTCGTTTCAATTAAACATGTGAGTGGGCTGTTAAAACTTAAAAGGCCGATCAGGTATGGGCCTTGACAAATGGACTATTTTGAATTCTTGAGTATTATTACGGTAGGGTTTCTCTATAATTTTCCTTCACAGCTCCAGTTATTGCTGCACTTTTTACAATCACCATGCATAGCAAGAAGACCTGCAAAAGAAAAAACAAATCATACCTCCCAAATATCCCTTTTGAAATCCAAACAGAAATCTTATTAAGAGTTCGTGATGTCAAGTCATTAATTCGATTCAGATCCGTTTCGAAACAATGGAAGTCTTTTATCGACAGCCATCAGTTTATCAAAAGTTACGGCGCCCGCAACACTCAGCCGCATAGTTTGCTTTTAAGTTACACAAATATTCACAATTATCGTGAGACCAAATATCTGTCTTTTATAGATGATGGCAATTTCACCCAACAACAACAAGACTTTACTCCAAATCTTCCTAACCTCATTAAAAAACGTTACAATTCTGTCGTAGTCGGTTACTCTCATGGTTTGTTGTGTTTGTTTAGTAACAACCAATATCCGAACAAAGATATGCTTGTTCTTTGGAACCCTTCTATTAGAAAGTCTCTTGGTATTATTTGGCCTTTTTATGTCCTTGCTAGTAATGTTTTTGGTTTCGGTTTCGCGGTTTGTCCCGTCACAAATGATCCTACTATTGTAAAGATTTCACACAGTCCTTGGAAAGTTGATATGTTTACATTGAGCTCTAAGAGATGGAGTGTGATAAAGTGTCGTAATGTGCCTCGTGAATTAGTCAGGCTCCAATGGTCGCAGGTTGTTATAGATAGATGTATCTACTGGATTGCTTATGAGATTATGGATGCTATGGATAGTTTTCGCATTGATCATATGATAGTATCATTTGATTTGGTTGCTAAAGAATTTAGAGTTGTAGACGTACCAAATAACGTAGCAAACTCGTTCAGTATTGTAAATATCTTCATATCTAAGCTAAGGGAGTCTCTTGTTCTGTTTGTACCCGATATAAGGGCTGAGATACCAGCTTGTCGTGTATGGAAGATGGAGGATGATGGTTGTTTCACAAACCTATTCACCTTTAACACACCTTATTACTCAATACGCAATGTATTCGGGTTTAGGAAGAATGATGAACCTGTAATGGAAACTCAAAAGGATGGTGAACGTGGTTCTGCACTTGAAGTTTACGAGCCATGCTCAGAACGCATCAAGAATCTTGGGATTTATGGAGACAAGTCTACAATCTTCATGGCATCTTACAAGGAAACGCTACTTTTACTGGATCACTCAGACTCTTGTGTGTATCCTGACAGCAATTGAGACGAGAGATGATGGCCACATTGTGAGGTGTGGAGTTACAAAGTTATATGATGTCTCGTGAGGTAGGTGCCTATTTTCTAGTTCGTGTGTGGAAAAATCACCATATATTTTGTAAAACTGTTTTAATGCAGACAAGTTATGTTATGTTTGGTATCATTTGAGTGTGTGGATTCATCAATATTCCATACACATCGACGATTGTCAGGGTTTATGTTTTCAAGTTAGTATGACTACTGAAAAGAGTCACCTGATCGATTTATTTCTTTTTGCTATATAGTAAGTCAGCCTTTTAGATGATGATGATTTGTGTTCCTTGTAGTAATTTTCTATTATGCATTTTCAAGAATGGAGGATGTCCCTATACTTGCCTTATTGCTTATGATGAAACACGTTTTAGATCTTCATCACATGCAGTAATTTTGATAGCATTTTTTAGCTTAGTTACGTCCATGTTATTACATTCTCCTTTCGTTTTGGTCGGGGCCTATAGTGGTCTATCTTTAAATACAAGCCTGAGTCTACCAGCCTTTAAATATGCAGCATTGCAATATATAACTAGTTGACTTTTTGTCTGTGTGAAAGGACCTCATATATTAAACAGTAAATCACACCAAGTTGCTAGACAAATAACATTCACGCTTGGCATAGACCAGAACTTGAGTTATGACTTCCCACGCCTACATCAATATAGTATCACTAGACTTCTCCGCAGTGGGTAATAGCACAATTCAAACCCGTTCACATGACTCGTGTGACCATTCTGTGAAGTGCAAGGCTGGCAGCTCTTTGGCTTCTTAGGAAATGACATTAGAAAACATATAGATATCATATTAAAATAGAAATAAGTGATGAAATTGATATCTTCCTATTTGAGCCGCGTGGCTCAACTTTTAGCTTTTGTTCTCTATTGTTGGTATTGCACTGGGACGAGAACTTTTCGGTATGTTATGAAACTTGGTTTGTGATGAATTTCTCCAACTTATAAAATGACATAGTAGAAAGTACTCAAGTAGAAACAGAGCTATGACTAACATTGCCTACATCAGTTGAGTACCACTATGCTTGTATGCTAAAGTCTCATGTAAACATATTTGACTGTAACTAAAATTTAACGTCTTAGGTATTGCTTTAAAACAAGCACTCCCCCACTCCTGCCATGTCTATTGAACTACAGATTCAACAATAGTCGGTAACTCTCGAGGCTTATAATCTGTTGTTCGGAATCCTTCCTTGAAAAAATTAGTTGAATAAATCTTAAATATCACATCTACAGTCTACAATAATAGATATAATGCATTCCGTTTCTGGAAAAAAAGTGCCACGCAACATTTAGTTTTGTATAGTACAACATCCAAACTATACTAACAATGTTATTTATTTATTTATTTTGAATGCCAACTAAGTATCTCATAATATTCACTCAACAAATTGATCTCAGAATGTCCTCAACAGTACTTGAACCCGCAACCATTTGGTTGAGGAACATTCTTATACATAGGGACACAAACGCTTTGGTACTAATTTTGTATATTGTTATACACAAATTAAAATACACGGTTACTAATTTAGCTTGAAAAATACCATTACAGGATCATACACAACTTCTTTAGCATTCACAGCAAAAACAAAATCAGCATGTGCATAATCCTCCTTGTACTGCACGACAAGCTTATCGGGATCATGATCCTTGATACTATCGAGCAATGTCTTGACATCTTGCACATCTGAAAGCTCATCCGCCCCTCCATAACCCAAGTACATTGGGAAGTCGTTTGGGATGCTTGACATGTCATAAATTGGAGGTGTGGATTGCCCGTAATGCGCTTCATTATCATTGGCATTGCCATAATCGTACATTGTTATTGTCCCGGTTCGTATCACTGCATAAGGTATGTTGCTTAAAAAGGATTAGTACATTCATTAACATGGACTAACATGGAAATTGACTTAAAATACGTTATTATTAGAGAGAATATCCTACTTTGAGCGAGATGGATCATGTTCTTAGTAGAAGTTGATTGTGGTTCATGTTCAAGAAACTTATCGGTCATTGACGAGTTCACACAACAGTTTTGCCCTGCCCTCACCACAAGACACAAAAAATCAGTCGTTTTTGTACTTAGCATATACTTGGGTACATGTAAAAAATACCTGTAAATGAAGTCATCAAGTCGCTGCAATCGTTGCCTGGCATTTTGCAGATATCACTCAGAAGATCAACAACAGCTTTCCTGAATAGAATTGGGTGAAAACATTTTCATTTTATTTAACTAGAAAAAAGGTTATATACTCTAGCACACTTTTAACTGCTTTTAAGCTTAGCTCATTTGGCCTTCTTTTTTTTACAAAATTATAGGTTTTGATGCAGTCATCGACAGTTATAGTGGATTTGTAGTATTTGATCCAGCAGCAATAAGTATACTGTAAATAGTTTCGATCGTCTATACGATGGACTGAAATTGTATGTTCTAGTTTTGTTATGATGGACACTATTCGTCAAGGAAACTAATAGTAATTGGAAAAGATGCATATTTCTTACCCTCTTGGAGCAAATTCATGGAGACCCAACCAATATAAGGCCTGTTGAATATAAAGGAAACACTTTAATCCCAATACAAACACAGTAATATCGTTTTAAAAGAGTGAACGGGAGATGTTTACTTCGCCTAAAAAGGCATCAGCACCGGCTCTAGCAAGCTTTGACGACATTTGTCCTAAATAAGCGATGGGGCTAAGCAACACAGCTGATCTCAACATGTTCAATGTCTGGTCTTTCGAAAATGCAGAAAATGCGATCAAGGTTCCCTAATAAATCATCATTTGTTAACTTTATAATAACCACTAGCGATGATTTAGTTGTCAGAATACTACTATATCTTAACCAAAATAATAATTCTGGACTCTAATTAGCATCATAAAATTACCAAAGAATGACCAACATAATGCAAGTTTTGGCCTGTTTGATCGTGCACATATTGGATTGAAGAAGGAAGATCAAAAGCTACTAATTCGTCCCATGACCACTCCCAATATGCCTGCAAATTATAAAGAACAGTCATTCGACACTAAAATCAGTACAAGCCCATCATACAATCACATCTCAAAAGACCAAAAACATGTCATGATAGAGAAAATAAACCGGATCACTAGGACTAAGAGATGTATGGCCACGACTAAAGTTGGTTCCACGAGTGTTCGCTATCCACACATCAAAACCATTATCTGCCAAAATAAACCCAAGAGATTCATCTGGAGAGCTCAAAACCCACGTTCCGCCATCCTGTAAACACCAGAACATCAACTTTCGCTCAAATAAAAACACTAGTATTCTGATTATATCGGAAAGTTACCATAAGAACCCCATGTTGTAACAAAACAGGCGGTTTGTCTGCCTTTGTACCTCCTCGTGCTGCTGGAATCCGTTGCATGCTAAGTACATACCCATCTTTCGTCGTAACCTAAGAAAAAACACAAAAATTATCATCAACGACGATCAACTGATCACTTAATAAAAACGAATCAAATGAGAGAACAAAGTAACTAAAAGACGGGACGTAAGATTTTGAAATGTACATGAGTGTTTATAAGCTCCTTTTAGTAAAAGCTCTTTAGTATACGCAATAAGCTATACTAAAGTGTATTATGATTAAACTATAGGGTAGCTACCGGGCATAAAAGTGATAAGCAAACTTATAAACCAATAAAGCAAAAACATACCTCGTGTTCTTCACATGTATAGCCTTCTGGCTCGATCAATAAGCTACAAATGCCAACCTGATTAACAGACACTAAAAATGACTCGTCCTTGAGTGAATTTAGGGTACGTACAGCTTTAGATATCGAGACTAAGTAAAGAAAAAAGATAATTGCAGTGGAAATAGTATAAGTCATCTTTTGTTTGCTTAGCACACAATTGATCAATCGCCATCTTTTATATAGGAAAAGACATTGATAGGAGGACAAAATAAACCATAGTTTAGAACGAGGGTTGTACCACTTGTTTAACATTAACCGTGTGTTTGCACTTGAAATTTCGTTGTTGTCACGGTTCATATCGATTGTTTAGACCTCTAATATGATCCTCTCGATGGTACAAAAAATGTGTTCATAGTTTCATACGATGATAGTTCATGATGTCGTACAACTAACGTAAACTTTCAATGTATATATTGACTTATTGAGTCAAAGTATATTACTCATGTATTTAGAAGATCAAACGAGTTAATTAAACGATTAAATAGTCCCTTATGAGTTAGCGTTTGATACCTTTGCAAATAGATACTAGCTAGTTTTTACCTTGTGTATATATCAATATTTGAGTAGGCTGTGAAATGAAAATTTTACTAGCCATAACTAATTATAAGAACTTTGTCATGTACGATAAAAATTTAACGTGTTATTTTTATAAGAACTTTGCCACGCTCAACTATTGGCCAAACAATTATAAAACATGAGTAAACCTTAACAAATTTCAACCCAAATAACCCGAACCGATTAACTCAAGAAACACGAACTGATAAACACGTTAGTCTATATAAGTTACCTCACACGGTTATAGGGTTGTTCGGTTTCGGCTAACAAAATCTTCACCTAATATCTGGTAGGACCGAATAAGTGGTCGGGTTTATTGAGTTGAGATGATACAAACACCGGTCTTAAGTAGTTAAGACTGGTAAGTAGGGTCTTCATGGTTCGGGTAATAAACCGAATAAACAGAAAATCGAACCGAAAAAAAACTGAACCGAACTTATAACCGAACTGAATTTTTCAAAACCAATCTGAACCGAATTAAAATTTCGGTTTTCAGTTTGGATATCTGAACCAAAAACCGAATATATATATATATATATATATATATATATATATATATATATATATATAGGGTCCCTTTCTTGCGAAAACCATCTTATGTGCAAGAACTGCGAAAACCACTCTTTTACAACTAATAATACACAATGTACATCATTTAATGCTCCATAGCATTTTGTTATTTTTATTTAATTCAAAATGGTATAATAGTAAAAGACATTTTCATTTTTTTTTTAATTCCCATTTTTCATAATTCTTAAAATTCGGATTTTTTTTTTTTTTTTTTTTTTTTTTTTTTTTTTTTTAATGCTAGCAAGTTTTCAAATAGTCATGGTGCATACATGTTTTTTTTTACGCAAATGTGCATACATGTTTTTTTCCTCCAAATAGTTATGGTGTATACATGTTTTCAATTAGTCAAAGTGCATACATGTTTTTTTTCTTTTCTTTTTTTTTTTTCCAAATAATCAACGTGCATACATGTTTTTTTAGCTAACACTTTTTTTAATAAACTACCAATATTTTTATAAACACAAATTACAGAACATAAATCATTATAGAAAGAAAAACAAGATTGATATACTTATATGTTACATTTCACTTGATTACAAGTACAAAAACACATGAAATAATCATATATCTCCAAAGACCCAAAGTATCTTCATGTATAACCATGTTCATCCACTTCCCGGTCTTAAATGATATAATCATCTTCATCAATCAATCTGAAACAAGCATGCACGAAACATAAATGTATTATCATCATACCAATTCATTCATTTTATATTAACCATAAAACATGTATGTACCCCTTTCAAAAACATAAATGTATTCCTTCAAAAAAACATAAAAAAATTTATACCAACTATAAAACACATAAAACATAAGTGCACATCTTCCAAAAACATATATGTTTTGAAGATGTATGTTTGGAACATACATGTTTTGCACAATTTAAAACATATATGCATCCATTTATCTTTGAATCTATATTTGTATTTTGTATTAACAAAGTTGATGTGTTAAACTTTTAGAAACACACCTGTTACACCTATTCAAAACACCACTGTTAAAACCTATTCCAAACTCCCCTATTACAGATTTCCAAACACCCCTGTTACACCTATTACAAACACCCTTGTTACACCATTTCCAAACACCCCTTTAACACCTATTCAAAACACCCATGTTAGAGCACGCTTATCTTTTGTACCAGACATAAAACATAAAACATATATGTTTTTATCATAAAAAAAACAAAAAGTCAACAACACCTGATCTGACTTCAGCCAACATATAAAATCAAACCACAATATAGCAACTCTAAACACAAATCACATTCCACACAGTAAAAACCACAACAAACATACAATTTATCACTCGTTTTTATAATTGTACATCCCACCTTGGATGTACCCACTGGAAATCACACCAAGAATTCTCAAAAGGACAACTTGGTAACTAACAATATAGATGCAATGCTGTATGGTGTTATGTAACATCATGTAAATGTGACCATTTTATCACAGCATGTAAATGTGACAATCTACACATTAAGTCAATGCTAATTTTTTATTTTGCTAACCACACACATAAGGAGGTAAGGTACAATATTACTATCCCAGCGTATAAAAGCTACACTCTCGAAGAGTATGAAATTTTCCATGAGAAAATGCCCCCGTTTATTAACCCCCGCCATTAGCTTCCATTTAGATTGATTCATTGTTAGGTTTAGAACTTTGCAAACAAAACAAATATATATTTTATGCAAACTTGCTAGCCTAAAATATACAGATCACTTTTAGATGTCACAACTTGTTTTCTCATTATTAAAAACACATATTCTGATTTTAGTTTCTGATCTGTAGCGGTTTGCACTTATTTATCCTTCTTAGAAAAACATGCCATCGCTTGACTACAATTTGGTTCAGTTCTATTGCACGTAACACACAATTTAATTCCACAAAACAAACCCAAATCAACCCATTTGACTTTTTGAACTTTGACTTACAATGCAGAAATAAACAGCAACAAGAAGGAACCCAGATGGGCCAAACCCACGCCACGTCAGACTCCCAAGCAAAAAAGCCGCCACAATTCCTGACCCAGATAACCCAGTCACTAAAAGTGGTGATCCCAATATAAATATCAATAAGTTACTAAAAATAGCTGATTGCCACGTGGGTGGTGATGATTGGACCAAATTTATCGCTTGTTGAACAAGACCCAGATCAGGATTGATGCTTGATTGGAGTTTGATTGTGTTCATTGGTTTTAATTTGGGGATTAGGGTTTTGAAGGGTGGTCGGAGATTGGGATTACGATGGTAGGAGTGGCGGACGGCGGCACCTGAATGGTAGATCTGGTGGAGGTTTTTAGGGTTAAGTGAGGGAGAGAGAGGGGTAGAGATTTGATGGAAGTTTTTTTTTTATCGATTTGATGGAAATTGGGAGAGAGATCCGGTTTGTGGTTTAAGATAGAGATACAATCCCGAAATTTGAGGATGCAGTTATTGAAATTAAATAAAAGTTAAATACCATGTTTACCCCTACTTCAAAGTTTCCAGGAAAATAACTTTCATTTATTTACCAGAATGCCATGGTGCATTTAAATGATGTACATCATGTACTATTAGTTGTAAAAAAGTGGTTTTCGCAGTTCTTGCAGTTAAAATGGTTCTCGTTTGAAAGTTACACTATATATATATATATATATATATTATTTTATATATATATAAAATATTCATTAAAATTTTATACTAATATAAAAAACACTTTTTATGCTTGAAATATTTCTTTTTGCATAAATATATATAATTAAATTTAAAAATATATATACAAATAGTGTAATTCAAGTATAAAATTCGGTTTTGACCCATAACCGAACCGAACTTCGGTTTGGTTCTCGGTTCGGTTCGGTCATAGATAAATTTGGTTAGTTTCGGTTTTCGGTTGTGACCCAAAATTTTTTTTAACCAAACAATCCGAACCGAATAAACCGATTAACCGAGAACCGAACCGATGAACACCCTTAATGTTAAGTTCGCAAATCTGAATAAAGAAGTGCAAAATAAAGGCCAAGTAAATAGAGCCCAGTGCAGCATAACCAAACAGCACATGACAAACTTTGATATTAGCCCATAGAACACACTTTATTTTAGGGTGTTTACAAATCGGGTAATAACCACATAAACTGAAAATTGAAACTGAAAGTGAAACTGAACCAAACCGAATAAAGTCGAATCAAATTTGTAACTGAACTGAATTTACTAAAATTGAACCGAACCAAATTATATATTCATTTTTCGGTTTGTATATAGTTTTAGCAAAATGAAAGAATTGAAAGACGAATTCACATAAATGTATATATTTTGTATATAATTGATATAAGAAAAATCATTAAAACACTTTCCTAGCATAAATATATCATTTTTTTAACTTAAAAAAAATTGTTCTAAAAATCTATATAATTAAATGATAATACATATATATATATATATATATATATATATATATATATATATATATATATATATATATATATATAACTTATGTAGTTCGAGTTATTCGTGTCAACCTGAAGACCGAAGCGAATTCAAATTTGGTTTTCGGTTTGGTTCGGTTTTATCTAGAAATTTTTTTTAACCGAACTACCAAACCGAAAAAACCGAACAACCCGATAACCGAACCGATGAACACCTCTACTTTATTTAGCCTATTAGCATGCCATGGTACAGGCAAAAGCACGTATGTTAGAATTACGGATGAAAAGAAACATGAACCTTATGGGAAAACTCGAAACTAGAACTATTTGGGGCGAGGCTGAGCATGCTTACTGGGTTACGAGGAGGGTTTCGAGTTCTTAACAAAGATTTTTATCGGTTCAAGGCAGGGAGTGGGGCACAATATCCCCACCCCGCCCCGAAACATATATATACTGATTCGTGTGAAAACCAACTTATATATTATATAGTAGTATGTCGAAGTGATTCGCGTAAAATACGGATCACCCGAGTCGTTTCCCAGTGAAGGCGAATGGAATCAAGAATATTGATTCGTGAAACCGTGAATTGAAAAGTGAAAAAGTGAAAATAGCAATCAATATATTCAAGTAATCACAAACAATTATGAAATATGCAAATAATACAAGCTAATTATGCATTAAAAACGTAAAAACGGAAATGCAACCGCGAAATTTAAAACGTAACGTTTATTGAAAAATGATCCTACAAACTTGAAATTATTTTCTAAAAATCTTAAACTACTAAAATGAAATTCCAGAAAAAGAAAAATATTTTTTTGACTTTTCTTTTTCTTTCTATGAATTTAAATTGATTTTTGGAATTTAAAATGAATTAAAAATAAAGAAAAATAGAAAAATAAAGGGGAAAAATGAAAATTTAATTCTAAAAATTCTAAAATATTATAAAAGAATTTCTAAAAATATTTTTGTATTTTTCACAACCTTTTCTGAATTTTTATGGATTTTTGGTATTTTAAAACTATTTAAAATTGAATAAAATTAAAAAGAAATTGAGAAAAATAGTAAAAAAGCTCAGAAAAATCTGAAAAAAATTCCAGAAAATCTAAAATATTAAAAGAAACTCAGATAAAAAAATTTTGAAGTGAAAATGAAAAGTGAAACTGCTTATTTTGAAGAAACTGCTTATCCTGATCCAAACTATTTGGAACTTTAAACTTAAGCTACAAATGAACTAATATGCTCAGAAAATGCAGAATCAGGTCAAGTCCAATCATAGAAATCACAGAACTACAGCAATTAAGCAATAAGCTCAACCAATAAGCTCAATATAATAAGCAAAATAAGTACAGATTGGTACAGAAACTTCACAAAGATTCACAATATTGTCTCTACTTCCAATAAGCTCAGAAACATATACCAAACACAAGTACAAGCTAAATTGCACAATAGCAGCCCACAAATTATACTAGTGAAACTGCCCCAATTAAGCTAATGTACAGATGAAATAAGCACTTCAGATAGGCTCAATTTGAACAGCTTAAGGGGGCAAAGACACTTTTGCACAACTGAGATTTAAGATCAAGCAAAACTATCACAAAATTCTACTCTATCCTACTCAGAGATTATCTTAGAACAGCAGCTAACAAGCTAATTACTAATGCATCAATTTACAATTTTGACTACTAGACTAATTTGACTAATTTCAACTTTGATTCAATTAAACTTATTCTAAATGTTAAACTAAGCTAATTTTTGCACTGATTTAGACAAAAATGACTTAAGATGCAACTACTACTTCAATTTTGCCAACTGATTTCAATTTATACTATCTATTAAACTATCTAAAAGCTAACTTTGACTTTTCTCAAATTACTTACTTATTGATGTACTATTCTGTCTATATTTATCACTAATGACTTATCTATTCAAAAATAACTATCAATTGACTATGAAACCTCAATCAAACAGTTATTACCCAAACACTCTAAATGCTATCAAATAAACTACAATCTCTATATAAAATCTTCTAACTATCACTAAATCAACCCAATTCAATCAAAAATCTCAGAATTGAAGCAAATCACCCTCAAATTTCAACTAGATCAGTTAATGAATCTATATCACAGATCCACTAGAATTACAGTAATACCACAGATTTACAACAATGTCAACTCAAAGCCATTACTCAACAATTTCCACTATATTAACACTCAGATACAGTACTGCAGCAGTGAATAGCCAAATGAATCAATCAATAATGAAACAACTAAGATCCACAACAAGTAGAATTCTCAAAGCAATTAAACTAATAGAGATGCAAACAACTATAATCTAACCACTACACTAACTGCCAATTCAGTTCTACAATTAATATGAAATTGAGATTCAATCAATAACATTCTAAGCTATAACAACAATGATTAATTGAACAGTACTGTAACTTCAAATTAGAGACTATGACTTACAAATTTCTTCCTCCTCAGCATAAATTGAGGAGGTTCACTTAGCTTGCCTATCTCTAGGATAGGCAGGACCTTCCCTCTCTGTCCAGGCTTATCCAAATAACACCACAAGTTCACTTGATTTAGATCTGATTTTGACTAATGATGAATATGGACTCAAAATGCTTCACTAAAAGCTAATAAGCTTAAATGAAGCATATAAAAGACAAAATAAGCTCTACTGGAAGCTATACTAACTAATATGTAAACATTTTTTTTTTTATATTTTCTGATTTTTATTTATTTTTATTTTTAAAATTCTGATAAAAGTATATAGAAGAAATTAGACAAAAGTAGTTTAGTTAAGCTGAATGTAACTAAAATAAGCAAAATAAGAGTAGAATTAAAACAGAATAAGCTAAAGTAATTGAACAATAAGCTGAGATTAATTGAAAATAAGCACTTCTTATTAAAAATTCAAAGTTAAAATTACATTGACTAATCTAAAATACATTCAAAAGAAAATTCGACAGAGTTTCATTACCTACTAACTACACACTAAAATGAGCTAACAAGGGTCTCTATTTATAGGAGGAGATGAGGAATGAGGGGTCTCTTACCATGCTGGCGATCCTTGCAACTTTATGCTTCTTTGAGTCATCCATCAGCCCTTAGATCATTTCCAATCATTGCTTGATTGATATTAACCCTTGGATCAAGCCTTGTGACGCGTCTCACCCAATCAATGACTGCCATGTGTACCCCCGTGTGCTTCTTAGCCTCTGACACATTACTGACATCACCAAATCTTCAAGAAGTGTACTTGATTTGACTGTTGTGCCCTTAATTGCAGTCAATAATCAAACGAAACAGTGTTAGGGTTCATATGGTTTCTGGTAATTTTGGAATTGGGGAAAAAAATGGGAGCGTGGGGTAATTATTTATTTATTGTTTGACCTTTATTTGACCCTTGACCCGTTTTTTAACCTTTGACCGTAATGTGGGCTTGGGTAAATGGGCTTTGGGTATTGGAATGGACTTTGGCTTTTGGTGTTTATCTTTTGGGCTTTTATTAAAAATGGTTTGGTAATTTAGATTTTTACCAAATAAAGTCAAGGACCAATAATGTAATAATTGAAACTTTGAGGATCTTTTCTGCCATTGTTCCAAAGTATCTTACAAGGACTGAATATGCCAATTATAATTTCCCAAGGGTTGACTTTGTCCTTTTTCTTCATAAATTCCATAAGGGACTGAATATGTCAAAACTGAAAGTGTAGGGACCAAATTTGGCAATTCTTCAAACTTCACACAAGGATCACTTTTGCTCAAATATCAAACTCTGAGGACTCAAGATGATTTCCAGCTTGACTATTTGACCATCTTCCACTCTTGTTCCCGTTTTTCCGGTTTTTGCATGATTTTTTGTCTTTTTGTGATTAATCCGTACCTGTATGTTCACAACATAAAAACACATGTTTCCTTAGCATTTGATAGCTCATTTAGTCAATTTGGGTCGGTATTTGGCCATAAAATGGTATGTGAATTAGCACATACCATATACAAATACATATATCTATGTACAATTATGCTAGTATTTAAGTAATAAAAACATGATTCTCTAATTTTGTTTTATTATTATTATTATTATTATTATTATTATTATTATTATTATTATTATTATTATTATTATTATTATTATTATTATTATTATTATTTTATCTTTTGAAGATTACATATTTTAAGAATAGAAGCTTGTTTTGTTTCCCAATTTTAGAGTAGTTGTGATTTGTGACGGGGTACCTTGTCGGTATTTATGTTTAGTAGAATTGTTGAAAATTTGTTAAGGCTAGATCGAGTCTGATTACTACTAGTAGGTTCTTGATTCTTTAGGTTATTGCTTTAAATCATATTACTAACGGTGAAAAAAATATAATAATGAAAAATAGTGAGAACTTGGTGGAACGTCACGACCAAATATGACACCCCGATAAGATCCACAATATATAACATAACGGGCTTGAGGGAGCATCTCGCCATAATTAGTCACCCTGATAAGATCCCCAATGGTAATCAGAGTAAGTTAGGGGAAGGTATTTGTTATCGAGTTTGAGAATGAGAATAACCTGATCGCCCCATTGCCATTCTTAGTTTGAAAACGACAATTAGCTGACTAGTAATTAACTCTCATGCACGAAATCATCGGTAAAGACTTAAACAATTTTAGCTTTACATTCACATTGTATTAGTACATATATCTCTCGAATTACAAATCTGCATTCGTTAACATCTTTTTGCTATGAGTTTCGGTTCAAATACGCTCTCATAATCATATAATCATGACCCGAATTGTGTCTAGTACTATGAATGGGGAAGATCTTTGGAATGGATATGCTTTACGACGTCTTCCCAAGCTGTAGTTTACACCAAGTATTACTTATTTCATTTAACAATTTATAATTATTTGTCACGCCTAATTTGAGACAATCAAGCTAGGGATTTCGAAAAATTCCACACAAGTTATGGAGCTGCTTCAAGAACGTGTTGGAAAGTATTAGAAGATGATATAAGCTTTCTAAAAGGCTCTCATTGGTTCCTCCCAATGTGGAAGAATTCAAAAAGGGCGCTAGAAGGCTCCATCAAAGAATTATGTTGAACCTTGTATGTACATATTGGAGTAGTATAAATAAGGGCCCCTCATTTGGCATCTTTCTTGAGCTTTCTTTGGTTGCTTAAATCGTTGAGTGTTCGAGTAAGACTAACTTAGACGAGACTAAGTTCTGCACGGTGAGCTTGAAGAGTCGAGTCTCTTAATCCTAAAATAAATAACTTTGAAAATGCAGAAGGCTTTAGAAATTACTACCAACTACACTACCTACCAATCAATTACTCCGTATTTAGTTATATCGATCAAAGTCTCTTTTAATTGTATGATATATGAAATGAACACTTATTTTGTCAACTCAAAACAAAATGCGAATATTTATTTTGAGACAGGATTTTCGGGTAATAAAGTCAAAATGATTTCAAGTATTTGAATAATATAGACAATAGAGTCATTACAATAATCATGGTCAGTTTATGAAAAAGTTTATATATACGTTTTACTTTTAGGTATAAATTATTTAGTTAAAAGAAATTACTGGTATTATAATTGAAGTTTTATGTTTTTTAATTATGTTAGGTTCACAACTAAAGAATTAGAATTGCATTACATAATTTAGCTATATGAAAACACATGCATATCAAATTATATATACATATGCAATATTCTTTGTGTGAAGCAAGTAAAGTAATTAAATGATTTTAAATGAATATCATAAATGTTTTATCAAACAATACACCGTCAGAACGTTGTGAGCATTTTATTTCTCGTCAAAACATGAATGCAAACGTCAAAAAAACTTCTAACATAATTAATAAGGAAATACATATATCAACTCGAAGCATCAAAAAGTCGCCTACAAGTGTATCTACCACCACTACCATCATATCACAAACAAATTTAATTACAACGGCATTTAGAAAGCCCGCATCAACAATCCTTAAACTTCCAAAACACAACATCGACCATCATTCGTATCCAGCTCAGAAGAAATGGGCTAAAGGTAAACACAAGCAACATGTTGCAACAAAGGATCCTTGCTTTGAATTTCTTGGCAACTACCGATTCTCCTAAACTTCGTGAGAGAATCAATAGGGGACGATGGAGATATTGACCTAATAAGGTCTTTGAGACTTATGTAGGAACCAAGGGAGTATAGAAATCATCTCAATACCTGAATCTAATGAAGAACAAGAGTCTTGTTGATGATCATGACCAAGAATACTGGAGAATAATTTGCTGTTGTTTGTTTTGTTGTTGATTTTAATATGTTGATATCAAGGTTTTGAAACCCGGGTCGACCCGGCCGGATTAACCGGTTCCGGCCAAAAAAACGGGTCAAAACAACCCGGGTTAACCGGTTTGACCCGCCGGGTTTTGAGTGACCCGGGTTAACCCGGTTCAAAACCCGGACGGGTTTCATTTTTTCAAAATATTTTAATAAAAACCCGGGTTGACCCGGTGGTCGACCCGGTTGACCGGTGAAAAAAATAAAAAAATAATAATAAATTGAAAACTGGGTTGACCCGGCAGTCCAACCGGTTGACCCGGTGCCTGGTGACTCGACCGGGTCGATTTCAAACCCGGTTTTTAAAACATTGGTTGATATAGTTGAGATTCCATAATATTCCTAGTAGGATTATGTTTAGTTGGCATATATGTCGGAATATTAGGAGCTTTCTGAATTAATGATAAAAAGCTAATTTGAAATATTATTCTTATTTAAATAAGTCTATGAGTGCTACCAAAAGTCATCTTTGTTTTACTAAACATATAATAATAATAATAATAATAATAATAATAATAATAATAATAATAATACTCTCTCCGTCTCAAAATTATTGTTCAGTTCAAATTTTCAAAGTCAAACTAGTTCAACTTTGACCACAAATGTCTTTTTTTAATTATATAATAGTTGATGAAAAATTATATCATTGAAAAGTACACTTAAAACCCACTCCATTTATATATTTTGCATCAAATATTATATAACATCAACAAAAACATTTAAGGTCCAAGTTGAAGAAGGAAGACTGAAAAAATCAATATTTGATAATAAATTTGGGATGGAGGGAGTAATAATAATAATAATAATAATAATAATAATAATAATAATAATAATAATAATAAATAAATAAATAAATAAATAAATAAATAAAAATTGTGGTAAACAAACTTTAATCATTAACAGTTCATTTCAATTGTGTTGTCATTGGGTAAATTACTTAAAAATGTATCAAACTTGACAATTTTTACTATTGTATGTAGCCAGCTTTTTTTTCCCTAATCTGTGACTAAACTTTCGAATTTGGTACATTGTGTGTATTTTGTGACTATTTAGCCTTGTAAAATGATCATTTTACCCTTTGAAATTTTGAAAATGTAAGGGTAAAATGGTCATAAGATACACACAATGTACCAAATTTGAAAGTTTAGTCACACATTAGGAAAAAAAAAATAGTTATATACAATGGTAAAAAATGTCAAGTTTAATGCATTTTTAAGTAATTAGCCCTTTGTCATTCGCTACTTATACAATTCTTCATCTACTGACGGATTAACTAAGTAACTAATTGTAACATAATTCCTTTCACTTAGGGATGGCAAAAGCACCCGAAACTGACGGGGAAAACCAAAACCCGAACCGGATGGGTCGGGTTCAGGGGCGGGTTCGCGGGTTTGGATACGGGTTCGGGTAGAAGTATTCTTTTTTTCCCGGGTACGCGTTTGGTTGCGGGTTCTGGTAATACCCGCCCGTTTAACCGTACCCATATCCGTACCCGTTTGGCCAAGTTTATACCCGCCTATTTTATATAAACTATAAAGCCCAAGCCAAGTTGTGGACTCTTAACCCTTTACAATATTTGTGTCCACTCCTTTTACAATAGTCTATATGAGTATATCTTGGTAATTACAAAAAGTTAAACAAATACGCTTGCCAAGTCTTGACGCTTGAGTTCTCACACACATTAACTGATCTTTCTTTGTTCAAAAAAAAAAAAAGAAAAACAAAAAAAACTGTACTTTTTTAAGACTTGGATTAAGATCAATATAATCAAATACTCACGCCTCTTTAGATTTTGTAATGCATTACTTAAGAATTAAGATCTCTATTATCAAAGACATTTGAATTTTGTACTTTTTCTTGGAATTATTATCATGATTTGTTTGAAATGTTATATCGTATGATATGATATTGAAGTCGTTTTATTTAAGTTATAAAAACTCTGAATATTAGGGTGTTTTGATTTGTTTTCGGCGGAGTTTTTTAACTTGATACCCGCAATTTTGTCCAGCAAATATTCACCCGGGGATAATCGATACCCGCGGATAAAACTGAAAAACCGATGGATAATACTAAATGGGTATCCATCGGGTTTTGGGGCAGGTTTGGGTATATCATAAACGGGTACGGGTACGGGTTCACTAAAACCCGACTCATTGCCATCCCTACTTTCACTCGATGCATTTATAAAAATTTGGTAATTTTTGTGAAAATTATTATTACAAATCAAAATTTCATCAAGGTCCGGTGATACCGCATGACCCTTTAATTCTGTCACTGAACGATTGCTAATCCATCTTTCAATAAAAGAACATAATTGAATTAATCCCCAAAAGGGAAAGATTCTAGCTAGTTGGTCAAAGTAATATTTATAAAACATTTTGTTTAAATGAAATTAAATAAAAGTATCAACTGTGTACGGCTCTGTTGTTATTCCGACATATTGTGATTCGGGATTTTGTCTTTCAAATGGTTCGTCTCATTTGTTTAGTGTTCTAAGGTTATAATTGTTGCAAATGGTTTTATTAAGCAAATCTGTATTGTGAATCCCATTCCCACATTGGTAGGTGTTGTAAAATCAAAAAATATTATAATGGTGAGACTTTAATTATAAACATCAAAAGAAAAGGTGAGTTTTATATAAATCGGTTATTTGATTTTGTGGAAAACTATTTGATTTTGTGGAAAACTAGAATGGGGTTGAATAGTTTTACGTCTTTTTAATTTGTTATAAAAAATTTGTTTGTGTGTTTTATTTACTTACAAAAATTGTAGATTCGATATTATATGAATTCAAGTCTTGTACAATATAAACAACTACAATTAAATACTAAAGCTATAATAATGTAAGAAAATGAAATAAGTAAGAGATGGAAAAATCGAACCGCGAGACAAGAGATTTATAGTGGTTCGGTTACAAGGACACCTTCCTTGCCCTACTCCACTCCCCGAGCACATAACTCGAGAGTTTTCTTCATTATGTCAACAAGCTCCCTTATGGCAAAGAAAAAAACCTTACACACCAATATTCACACCACAACTTCGTCACACCTTAATCACACCTTCTACACAACTTCTTTACACCTAGCCATAACTTAATTACAACGCTACTTCTTCACACCTATCTATCTTCACAACTATCTTCCTCACAACTATCTACTTCCCAACAATCTACTTCACAACAATCTACTCCTAAATCTTTCTATCTACACACCTTGCTAATCTATATTCTACCAAATATTCACAACTAATTACACAAAGAGATATATGTAATGAATGATGCTCTAACAACTTAGATGTGGACGTCAAAGTTGTAATACTTCTTGTCTTGGTGAATAGAAGTATTCTTCTTTTGCACTTGAAAGAAAACCGACAAATCCGACCGATCCCGACCAATCGGGACTGTCCCGATACCGAACCGACTGGTTTCGGGTCAGGAGTCAGTTTGGTTTTCCGGCGAAATCGGGAGTCAGGACTATCAGTATCGGGTTGGGTCGAGACGGGACCGGCCCGATGCTCACCCCTACGTATGCTAGTCTAACAATATATGTATCTTTTTCTACAACACTTTTTTTTTGCAACAACTAATTTCTTACGTGTACTAGTCTAACAGCGGGAGGTACGCATGCGCCATGGTTCGTGCCATGGCCACCAACCCAAAATTGACAACGGCACACGTACCGTGAGTTGCGCCATGGCCGCTTGCGCCATGGTGGCTAGCCCACGCGGTGGCTATTTTTTTTCTCCTTTTTTTGTGGGTTTCTTTGGGTTTGTGTTTGTATGTGGTGTTTGTGTTTGTGTTTATATGTTGCCTTTTTTTGTTTCTTTCTTTTTTGAGGTTCTTGAGTTGCAGGTATGGCGAAGAAGACCAAAAAGTTTTTTGAGGTTTTTGGTGTGTTGCAATTCTAGTCCTTGTGGTTTTCTTTTATATCTTTTTGTGTTGATAGTTTTAGTCTTTGTGGTTTTCTTTATACAATTTTTATGCTACTTTTTTTATTATATATATATATATATATATATATATATATATATATATATATATATATATATATATATATATATCCACCTATATATAGATCAAGTGTGATTGCTATTTATAGATGCAAAAACTCTCCCAAAATTCTAAAAGAATGACACGTGGAAACATCACTACTTTTAGTAAGATTTCGAAATTATTTTTGAACAAATTCTAGAGAAAAATAAGGGGATAAAGTTCAAATGCAATTCGTTGGAGCAAATTCAAAACGAAAACCCCTGGAACTAAGGAGACTTTTAAATCCTCACACTGCCATAAACAACACACAAACCATTAATTATTTTGATTTCATTTCCGTTTTTCAAATATATGATTTCAATTCCGATTTTCAAATATATGATTTCAATTCCGATTGGTTGTTTCTACTTCACAACTCGATTATACAATCGCAGAAACAAGATCATCACAAATAAACCATATACAGTATAAGGTTTTTGTTCGGATTGAAACAAAATTAGGTTACCGGATGTTTGATTTTTTATGAAGTAAGGATTTATTTTGTATATATTTATGGATTTTAATTATTGGATTGAGTTTAGAAATCAACCTTGACTCCATATGAAGGTTAATGAATCATGCCCGCCAACTGTTTGTTAATTTGTCTATTTGAGCAATGATTGGCTCAGAACAGTCAACTTAAATTAACCAAGTATATGGTCAACAAAGTCAAACTACCTAGACCAATGCTTCCGGGTAATATAGAGTATCACCAGGTCGTTATGTCCCGACGAGGTGTGGATTGTGCTTTAGCGTACTTGTGATCGGGTGATTATTCACAGAAAAGGGTTGTAATGAGAATTATTTGAGAATTATGAAATGAAATAGCTTAGGAAAGCTATGTGATTGATTACTGGTATTGAGATTAAGAAGAATCGATTTAAAACCAAAATATGTACGTTTTAATTAATGTACGCTGACGTACGAGAAATAAAGTACAACTGATAAACGGAAAAGGCTACAAGTGTGAAATTATTATTTTTACAATCCTAAAAAATAAAGAAAATTTTAAGAAAAAGAAAAATTATTTTTACACTATTTAATTATTTATTACTAATTAATCACTAATTACTTATTTAATTAACTAATTAAACTAATTATATTATAAAAAAGAGAAAATGAACAGTAGAAATTCTAGAAAAATTTATAAAAATGTTTTAACTTATATAAAATCTAGAAAAATTATAAAAACTAGGTGTTACTTAATAAAATATAATTATGCTATTTAATTCTTAATTATTAATTAATAATTAATTAAACTAAAATTAATTCTAAAAACCACTAAAAGACTAAAGAAAAATCTGAAAAAATTTCTAAAATTACTTTAATATAAAAGAGATTTAATGAAAATATAAAAATGATAAAGTGCTTATAAATAAGCTAAAAAGAAAATTAAAATGATAATTTCTATTAAATAGAAGCTATCACTAAAATTAAAATTGGTTTTTTGTGTTTTTTCTTTTTCCAAACTAATTTTACACTAAAAACTAACACTTTTTACAAAAACACTTTTTATGTAAACCAGAAATAAGCACTTTGAGTGCTTATTAGTCCAAACAGTTGACTTTCTTTGACCAAGGATTTAGGCTCAAAATGAAGTGTGTGGGGTCCACAATGGTGTATTTTGGTTCCTCTGAGTTATATGAACATGTTTGAGTAAGATTCACACAAATAAGCTATGAGAATAAGCCAAGAATATCAAAATAAGCACTTGCTTATTGAGTTCTAAGACAGAAATGGGACAACCTTTAAGGGCAATTCCAAGTGGGGTCCACTGGTCCTAAAGTCAAACTAATGGTCAACTTTTGAAGCCTGGTAGGAGGGGGGTTGGGAAAACCCAAGTATGGACTGTGGGACCCACTGGGGTGGCCACAAACAACCACCAAAGGTGGTGGTGTGCTAAGGTCTGATCTAAGCAGGGCAATACCCTCCCCTGCAGGTGTGTTCCAGGGGTATTTTAGTCCACAAATAAAATTCACAAAAATATAACCAACATGGGAATCTCAAGTTCTACTGACAGGCTATACACTCAATGAATTTCAAATCCTAGAACCAAGTACAAAAATCATGAAAATTCTTGCCATTTTAAGAAAAACTGAGATGAACACATTTTGACTTTTGAAAGAAATGCTTTCTGTTGACTTTTATGAATTTCTAAGGAGCTTAATTGACTAAATAAGTTATGATATGCTATAATAAGGCCAATTTTATCTAAACCAACAACTTGTGAGTTAAAAATGAAGTTTTTGGATCAAAAGATCCACACAGAACACAGATATGAGATGTTGAGGGTGTTTTTGACTTTTTGTGTTAATACTTATGGTTTTTATGGTTCAACTCGGCTATACTAACCTAATTAAACTTATATGAACAAACAATAACAAATTATATTAACTAGAACTCAGGTAACAAACTTGAGCCAAACACCCCTAATGTTGTTGTCTGTGTTGTTTTTTTCAAAGGAAATCAAAGCTTACTGAGGCAAACTTGAACATATTAGGTTGGAACTAGTTACAAATCACAAAATAAACAATCTCCAAGTGCTAGTAAGCAGTTTCAAGTAAACTAATCACAAAAAGCAATTTAAGCTAAGTTTATGAGAAATCACTAAAACTCTTTGACAGTTTACACAAGCTAAACTAAAACATGAATAAGTAGCTAATTTGAGCTTGAATAATCAGAAACAAACAGGAAATAAGCACTGAGATAAGCTATTAAGCATTCAAACTGTGATAATGTAAAAACTTGGAAAATGACTTACAAAGCAACTGTGTGCATCCAAAACCAAGAACAAGGCACTCAAATCAATCCTACTACCTTCCATGAGGTTCTAAACCAAGCCATCCATCTCCAATCTTCTTCCTCTTCTTTTTCTGATTTTTATTTATTTATTTTTTATTTTTTATTGATTTTTCTTACTTTCTTGAAAAGTGAACTTGAAAAAGGTTTGGTGCCTAAAATAACTTATAAAAGCTTAATGAAACTAACTGTGAGCTAATGAAACAGTAGGAACAAGGTTTAACACCACTTCATACAAACATAAGATTTTCACTTAAACATAAAGAAGTTGAATTTAACAACAAACTTAGATTTCATTCACTAAAAAGTTAATGATTACACTTGATAAAACTTAAGTCACAACTGAAAAGGCTAAAGTAAGACTTGGAAATTAAAGTTTACAATAATTAAAAAAAAATACAAAATAAGCTTAAAAACTACACACCATCTCTGCTGCTCCTCTTCTCCTTTTATCATCACTTCTAGGGTTTGTTTGACCCACTTGACTTTTACCACTTGAATTATGAGCCGTTGGATGACTGGCTTTAATCCTAGCCTTTGAAGTAGATTTTGGCGCCAATTTTCTTTTGTCCACTTTCTGGATTGCTTGGAGACATGAAGAAGCATTAATTGCATTTTGGAGTTTGGTTGATAGTCAATGAGAGAGGGTATGGATGCTGAGGTGGAGGAGGGGGGGTTGTGTGTTGGATTGGTATTACAGGCCGGGTGGGAGAAGGTTGAAAGGTCAAAGATTGACCTTGGGGAGGATTTATTTAAAACGGGGAGGGAGTATATTTTGGTGAGGTGGGCTGAGGTGTTGGTGTTGGAGTGGGCTGGAGTAATAAAGGTGGAGGATTGGGCCTGGTTGTGTTTATTTTGGGTTTGGTTTGGGGTTTTAGTTAAAAAGGGTCCGGTTGGTGTTGTAATAAACACAAGGACCAAAAATGAAATTCCACCAAACCAAGGGACCTGAGTTATAATTCTTCCAAAATATCACAAGGGACCAATATTGCCAAGTTTTCACATTCCAAGGATCAAACTTTATTTTTTTTTTCATTTTTCAAAATTCCCAGGGACTATTTTTGACAGATTTCAAACTTGAGGGATCAAAGATGTAAATTTTCCAAACTTTTCACCCAAAGTCTATTTTTGATAACTTTTGATTTTTTAAGGACTTGGATTGACTTTTCTTTCAAAATAAATGCATAGGGACTATTTTTGACAAATTTTGAAACTTGGGGGACTGAAACTGCCAATATTGCAAACATTGATCGTTTTTCATTTGTTTTTGCTCATTTTGCATTTAAAACACATAAAACACAATCCCTGGGATAATTTTAGTATTTTGGTGACTTTTCGATTGTTTTTGTATGTTTTGGCAGTTTAAATACGATAAAAATGATGAGTGTTTGAGCACTCATCAAGCAACTTATGTAACTGATGCAAATCACGTTTATGATGAAATGCCTGAATGAGAAAAAAAAATCTTATTTTGTTCCTAAAGTTTTCTTTTGTTGAATATAATGGTATACTATGGTTATGTTTTTATTGTTGAAAAGTTGAATGGTGTTATAATGTTGGGATTGATGCAGTGCTTCCATTTGGAGAGCAGAACTGCTTCCGCAATCACAATCGATCACACAAATCTAAAGCTTCATCTTTTTTAAAGCTTCAATTAATTATATTGTTTTTCACTTAAGGTTTGAATTTGATGGGGTAGCTTACTCTCTGTGTGAACTTGGTGGTGGAAAAGTCGAGAAAACTGAACTTGAAGTTTACCGAGAAGACCACTTTCCATTGCTCATGCAACGATTGAAGAAGTCAAAGTGAGTACATTCCCTTTAACAAAATTCTATAACGGTTAGTGCCTTAAATTTCATAAACAAGTAAATTTTAATCACGATTCTTTGTCGACGTTTGTAGCCATTGATAATCGATGTTTAAGTAGAGATTTAGAGAAAGAACACATATGGCCGAGATCGTCAAAGAACTTGAAGCTGCAATTCATCAACATGTAAGTTCTTTGATGAGGCGAAAAATGATCCGTTTTTAGGGGGTCATTTAAGCCTGAATCCGACTTTATTTGATCAAATATTGCCCTAAATCGTTCCTTTTGTGATTTTAGGTGTTTGGAGAGTGAATTCTGGAAAAGAGGCTATTTTGGACGTTTTTTGGAGCATAAAGTGAAGGAAACGACAAAGTACCAAAAATCCAAGCTGGAAATACAAGGTGACGGCGTCACGACTTGAGTCTTGACGGCGTCAGACATGATGAATATTTTACCGTAGCTGGTGACGGCGTCAGATGAGTAGATGATGGCGTCAAAGTGGCCAAGATTAATTTACCGTAGGTGGTGACGGCGTCACATAGGCCGTCACAAGTGGATCTAGGGCGTCCGAGGAAGTTTATGGCGGCGAGTTGACGGCGTCAGATTTAACTCTTGACGCCGTCAGGACGATTTTCCTATATATAGTTTTCTAGTTTTTTCATTAAAAGGAGGAGAAGTTTTGGTGAAACCCTAAAGACGATTTTGGTGCCTCTTTTACAGGTTTTTCAAGGGTTCCAAACCCTTGAGACCTTGCATTGTAATTGAGATAAGTATATTCTTAATTCAATCAATATGTCTATGTGTTGGTTGTTTATCTTTTGCTCTTATCTTAATTCTACTATGCTAGGCTAGATTTTCTTTGTGTTTGCTTAGATCTAATGAAACCTAGATGTTGATTATGTGTTGATTACTTGTCTATTCTTGTTCTTGGATGAATGATATTATATGTTAGGCTTAAGAAAACTGGCAGATCTCCAATGGTAACATGCTTGAACGTCTTAAGAAACATGAACCGAGGCGTACTAGGTCTTTATTGGTTGTATTTAATGCATGAGCCACTGTTTACAATCCCTATAGTTGTGCTGGGTCATGGTGTAGGAGGAGATAAGAGCTCATAGAGTTGGGGAGTTATGTATGCCACCCCACGAATGGTATTAAGGAATACAATCCGTCATCCATACAAGTATAACAAGTAATTGACATGTAAAAGATATCTAGGGAGTAATGAAGTCTAAGTAAACACAATTTCTCCACATACTGCTCACAACCTTAGTATAATTTAGTTTAATTTCATTTTTAGTATTTTATTTTGTTTGCATCTTAGTTTTGGGTTAGTTGAATAGCAACTAATTCCGCCCACTCTTCTAAAACCCGAGATTTTACTTGCTTTCATTAAAATATAAAAATACAAAAAGAATCATCTTTCATCTCTAGAACTATTAATTAGGTTTTCTAATCCTAGCGACACTATTCCCAAGCTGAACGATCAATCCCCCGGTACTTGTCACTATACTATACTACAACGATCAGGTACACTGCCTGGTGGGGGTTGTAAGCCTCGCGAGATCCCTCGAGAGGTAAAGCAAGGTGCGATTCCCACGCATCAAGTTTTTGGCGCCGTTGCCGGGGAATAGTTATTGTCTAGGTTAGGATTTCTTTTTATTAGGTCTACTTGCTAGATTCCTTTCTAGTAAGATTTTTATTTTTTATTTTTAGGTCTTCTTTAGTCTATCTTATTTCTTCGTGCCTTTGTTCGTAACTCTTTACCATCCGACATCATGGAAGGTGGTAACATCTTTGAACCCATCATCCCACCACAACAAAACCCACCACTAGAACCCCTTAGGCCCCGAACCTTAGGAGAATATTCCCGACCTAGCCACCAAGGCTACCGAAACACCATTGAGCTCACCGGAGCCAATGTGACCCCCTTGCGATCCGACACCATCCGGTTGGTGCAAAGCGGATGTGCATTCCATGGACTTCGTTCCGAAGATCCAAACCAACACCTTAAGGACTTCCTCAAAATCGTAGATTCTATAGACCTAGGTGTTGAAACTAGAGAGACTACCCGTTTACGCCTATTCCAATTCTCTCTACGGGATCAAGCTAGTCAATGGCTTGAGCGTTTACCCGCGGGATCCATCACCACATGGGATGATCTCACCACTCGTTTCCTTGCTCAATTTTTCCCACCGGGGAGAACTACTAAGCTTAGGAATGACATCTTGATGTTCCAACAATGTCAAAATGAATCTCTTTATGAAGCATGGACTCGTTTCAAGGACTTACTCCAAAAAATCCCTCATCATGGCATAGATCTTTGGCTCCAAGTCCAGATTTTCTATGACCATATCGATATCCCCACAAGGCGAACCATTGACTAATCGGCCGGTGGTAAGCTACGTGATCTTAGTGCGGAACAATCATGGGAACTCATAGAAGATCTTGCTCTCTATGACAACGAAAGTTGGAATGATCCCCGTGATTTGAACAAAACGGTCAAGGCAATATCTTTGCCTTCGAACAATTCAAGCACTCCCGACCGTAGGATCATGGAACTTGAGGACCAAGTCAAGTTTCTCATGAAATCTTACGAAGCTCCGAAGCATTCAAGCCAAGTGAACAAAATCACTTCTTCATGCGAATTATGTAGTGGTCCCCATGAAACTCGTGATTGTATGGAACTCCCCGGAATAGCTTTTGCAGACTACGCATCCATGCGTACCGACGAAGCGGGAGATAAGTGGTACACTTTCAAGCCCGAGCCAAACACATACGGTGATTCATACAACCCTTCATGGAAAAATCACCCAAACCTTAGGTGGAAACAAAATCAACCCAATTCTTCTAACCCACCTAATCGTTACCAATCAAACGGTCCACCATCCAACCGTACCTTCAACAACAATCCTTCTAACAACTATGGTAGTACCAACAATCTTGAAGGATTGATGTCAAAATTTATGGCATCTCAAGAAGCTCGCATAGCTAAGTTTGAAGCCGATTTCAAACAAAATCAAAATGAGATGACCAATAGAATTGACACATTGTTGAAAGTTCTCAATGACCGAGAAATGGGAGCACTCCCAAGTGACACAATCAAGAATCCAAAACTAACCGTTAATTCCATATCTTCAGTTTCGTCACCCACTTCGTGTCCACAATATTATTCGGTCAAATCGACGAGCACGTGTTTCAAACAAAACCAAGTTCCCCAAAAGGGCCAATCAAATAAAACACCCACTATAGAGCCGGTCAAAAGCATAGTTGAAACACCTCTTACGCAAGACCTTGACGATGAATTCAAAGAACTTCACCTTGAACGCCCCGTCATTGATGTCTTAGCGCGTGCTCCTTACTATAATGCCCTCCTAGAAAAATATGAGAAGTGTAAGCTAGGTAAAAATGGGACCGCCTTCGTTCAAAACAAGTTACCTAAAAAGCTTGATGACCCGGGTATATTTGTTTTGCCTTGTAAGATAGGAAGATCCGAAGCTTTCGACACACTAGCCGATTTAGGGTCAAGCCTCAACTTGATTCCCTTATCCTTATTCACCACTCTTAAGCTAGGAAAGTTAGAGGAAACGGAGGTATTGATAGGGCTAGCGGATGGGAGTATTGCCCATCCGGTTGGAATGATTAAGGATGTAGTTGTTCACGTAGGAAAGTTGACTATATTAGCGGATTTTCACGTCCTAGACATGGTTAGTGACACTACATGCCCATTATTAGTAGGAAAAGGATTTTTAGCAACCGCTAGTGCCATGATAGATTGCAAGGAATCTAAGATAGCGGTAGGTGAAGGCGATACTTGGTCGGTGTATGATGTTAAGAAGCATAGTTATGATTGTGATGATGAACCGACACCGCATTGGGTAGAGATGAATAGGAGACCGTCTAGATATGGACCTTGGATAGAAAGGAACTTCATAGGACCTCAATGCCCATTCTATCTAGAAAAGGATTTCGTTGAGAAGACACACTCGGTAGAACAACTCATAGCTAGAGATGAAGAGCTAGACCCCTTTGAGGATCCGTTAGTCTTTAGGAAGATGATTGAGTTATTAAGCGTAATGCCCATTAACATAGAGAGGAATAAATGGAAAAGAGAGGGAGACAAGTGTAAATGGAGGTGGGATAAGCCACCTAAAGAAGGTGACGGGTCATGGCATATTAGAATGACTTTGTATGATCCGGATGGAGAGAAGTTTGAAAGGTCATACCATACTAAAGAAACCAATAGGAAGTTGAAACCTAAGTTCGATCCCAAAGATATCCTCAACGAGGAACTCACCCAAATCACGTAGTAACCCACAACTTTGAGTCTAGCTACAAGACTCGTAAATAAAGAAAAGCGCTTCTTGGGAGGCAACCCATGTTTTGTGTGATTTTAATTTTTTGATTGTTATTTGCTTCCGTATGCATGTTTTATTTTTATTGTTGGTTGATCATGTTTCTCAATTAGAATGTGGAAATACTTTATTATGTTGTTTGGCCTAGTCTTAACTTCAACCTAAAGGTATTTTTGCAAAAGATAAGTGTAAGGGGAAACCCCAAATATGTTTTTAAGAAACAAACCGATCATGATTCTCCACAATATTTAATGAACATGTATATTCGTAATTGTTAGAGTCAAATGCTTGTATTGAGTCATAATGAAGTTTTGCAGGATTTTCCAGGAAGTAGGACAAGATTTTTCCAGAAATTTTCCGGAAACTTAACATAAAGATTTCTGCAGGTCCACTCTGACGGCGTCAGGCAATTGCTCTTGACGGCGTCAGGAGTCAAAAATCTGGAAATTTTACCAGTTTTGTTTTTCTAACGGAGTCTTATGGTTTTTGTGATTTATTAAGTTTTATAATCTCCAGGAAATCTGCAAACTTCATTCCACAAGCATTATATCTTACTTTGTTTTCTAGGATTTAGAAACTTATATAGGATGCCGCCGATTTTACGCGAGGTTGCCTTGTCTACTTTTGTCAGGATCTACAGGTTATTTAAGATAAGAAGATGATTTATATTCTGGATGGGAAGCTTTGATTGTTCATTTTCTTGGAGGAAGATTTAACCTGGCCAACCTAAAATCCATACCAAGCGAATCAGGGGAGTATTTGATTTCATTCTTTTTACTTTTAACTTTTACATTCTTTATTTGAACATTGGGGACAATGTTCATCCTAAGTGTAAGGGGAGGGTAAAAAGATAATACCTTACATATGCATTTTCGCTTGAGTTTGTTTTGTTTGATAGTAGATGAGTAATAAAACTATGAGAAATACTTGTTAGTGTAATTTTAGCGCCAAATTTAAAATTTTTTACAACATTTAGGAGTAAAACTTTAGCCATAGCAAGCGTCTCATGGATAGGAGGTTGTATGACTAGCACATAACCATATATTCAGAAAAAATTTTCACCCAAATATGTGAGGTTCGCCTTTAGATTTGATAGGAAAAGCATTCATTATTAGTGCTTATGAGTGTACCGGTAGCATTTAGATTCTAGAACTTGCGTTAGTGATGCATCCCGAGACCGCTAGTGAGACTACATTCGTGTAGTAGGATTTACTACATGATAAGAGGCATTAGGATCACCCTTGTGTTAAACCCGTATCATGATTACTTGATCATTTAAGTCATATTACTTGGCTAGTTAAGTCAACTAATTTTTCCCACACCCTTAGCGTTGTACTCATTTATAGTACACGATACCCCTAGTACACCCCTCCGAGCCTATCTTTTCGTTTCTAACTTTAAGCATCTTACTTAAAGGAAGAATTTGTTACACCCCACTTAAATGTACACCCAAATCGCCTTAGCCTTCCGTGTATGCGCTCATTTTTAGTGCATTATTGTTATTTGTTAAACCCTAAGTTAACTTTCTAATTGATTACATGGTTGCTAAGTCGAGTCATATCCTTGTACATATTGTTTTGGGACGATTGGGACTCATGGGTAAGTACTTATTTATGGAGTAATGGGGAAGAACATCATTTATTACCCCCATATGTACGTTAATCTTAAAAGTGCTCCAAGTGTTTTGATTCTCTTAATTCGAGTCATTAGAATAGTTTAATGTAAAGTATGTAAAGATTCAAGTGTAAGGGGAATTCTCATCCCCTATGATGTATTATTTCGGATGGTAGGGTAAGAGTGTATGCAAAAAAAAAAAAAAAAAAAAAAAAAAAAAAAAAAAAAAAAAAAAAAAAATCGAAAAAATCAAGAAAAAGAAAAAAAATAGAAAAGAAAAAGAGAAAAAACATACGGACTACCATCCCGTTTCATTCTATGTTCATTTTATGTTTTTGTTATTTTTCATTTATTAGCTTAAGTCGAGTCTAGTCTTGGCTTAGCAACGCCATCTTGTACATGTAATTAACCAAGATTGTTAACTCGCCACCAGTAAAATTCCCTTTATCCAACAAAACCGTGTAATTCATATCCCTACACCTAACGTTATAACCCTTTAAAAAGACCTATTTGATAGTTTATCCTAGGTGCTTACGCCATGTGGTGGAGGTTTGATCCTTTCCCAAGCCTATGGTAATCTATTTTGCTATGACAGGTAGTGAGACATATCTTCCATTTCCATAATGTTATATTACTTTATTACACCCGAGAGATGTGAGTATCTAAACACTATTTGTGAGGTGCTTGTATATGACTTTCGTGCTTGTCTATTGGTCTTTAGTGGAACGATTATTTGTTGTAATTACTTTTATATTAGTGTTAAATGACCCCTAACTTGTCTTTTGAGTAGAATAAAAGCTCATTTGCTTGAGGACAAGCAAATCTCAAGTGTAAGGGTATATGATGAGGCGAAAAATGATCCGTTTTTAGGGGGTCATTTAAGCCTGAATCCGACTTTATTTGATCAAATATTGCCCTAAATCGTTCCTTTTGTGATTTTAGGTGTTTGGAGAGTGAATTCTGGAAAAGAGGCTATTTTGGACGTTTTTTGGAGCATAAAGTGAAGGAAACGACAAAGTACCAAAAATCTAAGCTGGAAATACAAGGTGACGGCGTCACGACTTGAGTCTTGACGGCGTCAGACATGATGAATATTTTACCGTAGCTGGTGACGGCGTCAGATGAGTAGATGACGGCGTCAAAGTGGCCAAGATTAATTTACCGTAGGTGGTGACGGCGTCACATAGGCCGTCACAAGTGGATCTAGGGCGTCCGAGGAAGTTTATGGCGGCGAGTTGACGGCGTCAGATTTAACTCTTGACGCCGTCAGGACGATTTTCCTATATATAGTTTTCTAGTTTTTTCATTAAAAGGAGGAGAAGTTTTGGTGAAACCCTAAAGACGATTTTGGTGCCTATTTTACAGGTTTTTCAAGGGTTCCAAACCCTTGAGACCTTGCATTGTAATTGAGATAAGTATATTCTTAATTCAATCAATATGTCTATGTGTTGGTTGTTTATCTTTTGCTCTTATCTTAATTCTACTATGCTAGGCTAGATTTTCTTTGTGTTTGCTTAGATCTAATGAAACCTAGATGTTGATTATGTGTTGATTACTTGTCTATTCTTGTTCTTGGATGAATGATATTATATGTTAGGCTTAAGAAAACTGGCAGATCTCCAATGGTAACATGCTTGAACGTCTTAAGAAACATGAACCGAGGCGTACTAGGTCTTTATTGGTTGTATTTAATGCATGAGCCACTGTTTACAATCCCTATAGTTGTGCTGGGTCATGGTGTAGGAGGAGATAAGAGCTCATAGAGTTGGGGAGTTATGTATGCCACCCCACGAATGGTATTAAGGAATACAATCCGTCATCCATACAAGTATAACAAGTAATTGACATGTAAAAGATATCTAGGGAGTAATGAAGTCTAAGTAAACACAATTTCTCCACATACTGCTCACAACCTTAGTATAATTTAGTTTAATTTCATTTTTAGTATTTTATTTTGTTTGCATCTTACTTTTGGGTTAGTTGAATAGCAACTAATTCCGCCCACTCTTCTAAAACCCGAGATTTTACTTGCTTTCATTAAAATATAAAAATACAAAAAGAATCATCTTTCATCTCTAGAACTATTAATTAGGTTTTCTAATCCTAGCGACACTATTCCCAAGCTGAACGATCAATCCCCCGGTACTTGTCACTATACTATACTACAACGATCAGGTACACTGCCTGGTGGGGGTTGTAAGCCTTGCGAGATCCCTCGAGAGGTAAAGCAAGGTGCGATTCCCACGCATCATTCTTATCATATCAGTTGTCACTTGTCAATTACATTAAATTCGTGAGAAACAACCATCAATATCAAAGGTCATCAAATAACTTGAGCTTGCACTATTTAATTAGAGGTCATCAAAGAACTTTAGAAACTTATAATGGATGTCATGATCACTTATTCAATTAGTTGTTTGAATAGGGGTTGTTTGGAATTGCTTATAAGTTGTTTATTTAATTATCTGTTTATATAGGGGTTATGTGAGTGTGGGAATTAAAACTGTGTCGTCCTAATTTTAACACACAATTTTTTCAGTTTGCAGCTACTATTGCTGCTTCATCGGGACATATGAAAGACGAGATGATGAAAACTGACTTGGCGGTTGTATTTGCTTCCAGCTTGACGGCAACTCAGTGTGTGGAAGCTGCAGAGGCTATGGGTGTTGAGTGTGACCATTTGGCATCGGTTGTTAGCTATGCGGTTGATGTTCGGTCACATGGCGATATCATGACTTTAACAGCTCCTGCCGCTACTGGTAACCGTTGTGGTTTTTTATTTATTTATTTATTTATTTATTTTTTTAATATTTCATTTTTGGGTCATTATATGATTCTTCTGTTTGTAGAATGCAAACAATCATTAATGAGAAAACAATGTAGAACGAACTATTTCAAAAGGTTATATTATGATTTGTAAAAGGTTTGAAGCATCAAACACTAAAGTCATACTCCCATTCTGTTGATACTAACTTTGTCTCTTTGTAGCAGATATTGTGTTGGATGTTTGGAAAGATATGTCACCTTGGTCGGGTCACCACATATTACACGTAAAGCCCATTATAAGAAGGCCAATATACATTCGAGGTCTAAGGTACATGATGCGCCAAAAGGCGCTGATACATGGTAAATCAACTACAAGATTTATAAGTTATGCACTGTGAAGTACTTAAAGCTGCAAATTTGATAGCTTCGGAGCAAGAAGACAAGGAGAAAACTGTAAGTTCTCATATACTACATACGTTTTCACTAGAGGTGGTAAAATGGTCAGACGGGATAACGGGTCAAAATGGGTAGTTTTTGGTAAAGCAATTCTAAAACAGTCCCATTATACCCAAATTCTATAAAAAAAATTACAAGTATGATTTTATGTGTGCAAGTCGAGATTGCGTATTCAAAAGAATGCATTTTTTAAACGCAACAGGCAACTAAAGCAAAGAATTCCTTAATTCATAGAAATGCGCATTTTTAATGCTAGAATGAAACTGCTTAGTGTAAGTTTGATGCTATAATTTTGTTGTATGCAATTAGTTTGTTTATCTCATCACAATCTAATGCAATTCCTGCTACAAGTTATTTATTCTTTCCGTAACATTTGGTGACATGCAATCTACCACTATTATTAGTGCACGGTATGATACATGTTTCGTACATCTTGTCCAGTTTCTTATCTACATCTATGGTGTAATATACTGTCACATGAAGTCATTCACTAGAACTGTTTTTGTAGTATTGTTTCGTTGTCAC